>LKNJ01002120.1:0-86482 GCA_002120245.1 Maccullochella peelii | reverse complement strand
TTTGCTCTCAGACCACTTGAATTACTAAATGATGAACGCTTATTGTGGAATTTTTGCTCAATGACACCAAAGAAATACTGCCTACCCCACCTTTAATTGCCACTGACACCTACCACCCTTTAGATAAATAGTTTGAACGGCTGGAGGCATTGACTCCCCAGGGCCAGGTGCAATAGATACAAACATCCCTTTTTAGTATGTGCAATAAAATCACTTAATTTGCACTCATCCAGCACTTAATTTGCACCCTCCGTTGCTACAAGCAAGATAGTCCCTGTCTTACAGTTTTTTTTTCTTACAACATATTTATTGGTTTTCCTGTTTTAATTTGTTTTTACTGCCATTGTGTCTTTATAACTGATTTTTTATTCTGTTTTACTAGTGGATGAGTCTGTTTTATGTGCTGCAAGCCAAATTTCCCAAGTGGGACAATAAAGACTGAAATTAACTAAGCTTTTACAAGCTGATTGTATGTTTTTTATGTAAAATCTTAATTTCAATCAGTAACTTCCAACTATAGCTGTAAAATAAAAGTAGTGGAGCAAAAAGTACAATACTTCCTTCTGGAAGTGGAAGTATAAAGCAGCATAATATTCGTTTTGCCTCTTGTTCTGTCTTGCTCCAAAAAGACAAACTCACTTTGTTAAAGGGGAGTTATAATCAAGTTTGACTCAACTTGACTTTCATTATTCTCTTCTCCTCTCTCCCAGCTGAACCTATCTGCCATTTATTTGATCAAATCACAACAGAAACATTAATAAATTCCAGGGAAAGGTTTATTTTACAAAACCCTGTGCCCTCTTGCTTGCTTGTTTTCAGTAACTCAATCTTTGCATTTACATTCTTTGCACTATTTGGATGTGAAAAGCTCTGTTTGGCCTGATCTCTACCTTTGCAGATTCTGCTGTTACACCCATGAGCCTGGTGATGACATCATGTGGAAAATTCCCAACAAGCTTCCCAAATAACCGTATCATCCAATGAATAGTCTCTCAGGATTTTCTACGACACACAAGCACTGAACCTGAAGACTCATTTGTCTTGGTGCGAAAGTGTTCACCTCTGAGTTAAATAGTTTCATCCGTTCTTGTCATTTGTTGTGGGTTAGGGTTAGCAATTTGTCAGTGAAGCTGGTGTATTTTTGTTTTCTAAAATATATATTCTATAAAATATATTATTTCAGTGTGGAAAAAAGAAACTCCAAAAAGCAAGTCTCAGCCAGTGATCAAGCTGTCTTTCTTAGAAAAATTGCAAAATTTGCAGTTAAGTAGTATTAATTCATCGACTCATGAACTGAAAAATTGGATTTTCTAACTCAAGAACAGCATCTACTTTAAAACATAGTGTAGTGATAGACTGTAGTGATGTATGCAAGAGTTTGCACCACGAGAAATTTGCTCATGTGTCCATTTTGTGGCTTTTTCCCCATTTTTGTATGTACACTTTGTTAGCACTATGCAGAACTTTCACGGACTGTAAAGCAAAGTACTGAACAAATTAAAATTTTGGCCTGTTTGGCAGCACTAGATAAAAAGTCAGGGGAACACCAATTTTATTACAATTCATGCTGAGGGGGACATGAATGTCCGTACCAAATATCATGGAAATCCATCCAACAGTTGTCAGGACATTCCACTCTGATTCAAAAACCTGCTGGCGGCACTCAATCCAATAGTTGTCAAGGTATTCCAGTCCTGACCAAAGTGGGGGAGAGACCAACTATGTCATCCCTTCAGCGTGAACAGCTAGCGTTGCTAAAGTATGGTTTCTGCAAGGGCGTGGGTGTTAAAGGGTTAATAGAAGGAATAAATAGATTAGATTAAAAAGCAGTGCGTCATCTTTTCCAAAGCGCCCGGCTTAAGCGTGGGGTCGCGTCCCTCTCTTTGAAATCTCTTTGGCTCTAAACAGAGCTGAGTGTTAGGGTTGGGTAAACTCGGGTTCAATCACCGGGGTATAAAATATAGCCAGTGTCCTCTCATGGAGATAACAAGAGCCAGGTCACGACCTCTGACCCTAGTGCACTAAAGGTCACCACGCTCATGTGAAATTAAGAGCTATTAACAGGGAGGTCATTGCTAATGAGGACCCCTGTCTGGGTGTCCTAGGAAAGCTCGGCCTGTGGAATGTGGACTCCTCATGTGCTCTGGGAGAAGTTAGCCCCACACAAGCTCTCGTGACGCGGAATAAGGTGACATTACATTACACAATACGTTGCATTTCAGGAATTTAGCCGACACCGTGGGACTAGCAGTGAATGCAGTAGCAGATTTAGTTCATTAAACAGCAGTAAGAAGTGTGAGGAGTAATACCATAATGTTGAGACTAAAATGACACCTGTCATGTTAAAGATCAAGTATAATTTCTTTTGCTGTGGGGCCAAAGGTGTCCAAACATTTTGATCCAGAGCAGGAAATCTTGACAGCTACTGGCTAGACTTCCATGAAATTTGGTTTGGATATTCATGTTTCCCAGCAGATGATTCCTAAATCTTATGGTGACCCCCTGACCTTTCCTGTAGTGATATCATCAGGTCAAAATTAGTCTTTGACTAACATTTTGGCCTATGACAAGATATCCCAGAAACTAAAACTCGGTGTTGATATTCATGGTCTCCAGAGGTTGACAAATTATTTTGGTGACCCTGTGGGAGGAAAAACTCCAAAGATGGGCCTGATGTCTTCAGAGTCTTCACCACACCGTATAATCAATTCAATAAAAGTAATAATACAACTGAGTCAAAAGAGTTCAAATATGAAAAGAGTTTACTGTCAAAGCACAAAAGGTACAGCAAACACGAGTTAGGTCCAAGGAGTAACTGTCCAACAACAGTTGCGCTCTTGCTTTTATCCTGTCTCTTCACCCCTCCTTTCGTACTCCGTCCCTAAGATCCTCCTGTTTGACCTTGAGCATCTCTGAGGCTCAGTTAGACTTGACACAATTGTTTTCTTTTTTGTATCATTCAACTTCGACTGAGAAATAATTGTGTCTACTAAAGGCCTTGCAAAGGCCTCTGCGATGACATCATTTCAACATTATATAACAACCCTTTTTCTTATACACAATTATTTCCTAGTGTCAGTCTGCTTAATAATGAAAAAATAAGATTTTAATAGTTCAGAACAGTAGTACCTTCATTGATTATGACTTAATCTGATTACATATGACTTTTAAAATGATTCTGTACTAACCTGACCTTTCTGACTTGACCTTAGCATTTTAGCATTGCATATGTAAAATATCCCACAACCCCAGGACCCTTCCTGTAGCACCACCTTTGGGCTAAAATTTGTACATGTTATAGAGGTTTTCACAGGTCCACTCAGTCCCTAGTAACTGAGTCTGTGCTTGGGTCATGTAGGGTCCTGTTCTATTGTCACAAGTCTTGGATCTGTGTGTTACCTGAGTGGATCCAGGCGGAAGATGCATCATTATCATCACAGGAGAAAAATATTGTTTTGAAGTGTGAAGTGCAGGAAAAATGACATGTTCTAAAGGGCATACTGTGCAGAGGATGAACCCTTTGAGTAGACTTACCTTCATAAAAACTTACTTTAATAAACTTTACTTTAGCGTCATCCTCGAGCCAAAATGTCAGCTTTGTGCTCAAGATATTTAATAATCTAAAAGAACTGACATGAAATTTGCGACTCACATTCATCGTTCCAGGGTGATAAACCATTTTGATTAATTTCTTTTTCTGTAGTGCCACCCTGTACAAATCAGCATGTTAGTTATTCTGTACAAACACTTCTGCATTGTGGGGTGTTGTGAGCATTACAGTCAGGTTTTACATTTTTTTCTAAGCTTGTGTTCTAAGTTGTGACAATAACTTAATTTGTAAAGTAGGTGATCATAAAATATCATAAAGCTGGTGCCAAAGTGGACTATATTCATATACTGTATGTGTCTGTGTTGCATTTGTGTTCTGCATTTGAATGTGGCTATTGTCTGTGCTGATGTGAACTAACTGGATTCCAAGTATGTCATCGTGATTATTTGATTATAGTTCATTATCCTGTGAACTCACACCACCCTGTGCTGTTGACATTACGGCAAGGCAAGGCAGCTTTATTTATATAGCACATTTCAAACACCGAGGCAATTCAAAGTGCTTTACACAGGCAAAGAAAAACATTTGAAGGCCATTCAAAACAATAAGAATAAAATCAATTAAGAAAAAATACAATTCAATTTTAAAATGAGATCAAATGACATAAAATACAGTTACAGTGCAGTAAAAAGATGTAAGTTGCCAATGCAACAAAAGGAAATAAAAGTGCATTAGAGAAACCAGTCATGCAAATGCGCAGGAGAACAGCAGAATTTTTTATTTAGTTTTGAATGTTGCTAAAGTTGGGGCACATTTGAGATCTTCAGGAAGTTGGTTCCATCTGTGAGCAGCATAGCAGCTAAAAGCTGCTTCACCCTGTTTGGTTCTGACTCGAGGAACAACCAGCTGACTGCTTCCTAAAGATCTAAGTGCCCTACTTTATATTCTTCAAGGAGATCAGAGATGTATTTTGGCCCAAGATTATTGAGCGATTTATAAACGAGCAGCAGCACTTTAAAATCTATTCTATAAGTAACAGGAAGCCAGTGTAAGGATTTAAGGACAGGAGTAATGTGCTCCNTTCTCTTGGTTCTCGTTAGAACTCTGGCAGCAGCGTTCTGAATGAGCTGAAGTTGTCTGACGGTCTTTTTGGGAAGACCAGACAAGAGGCCGTTACAATAAGACACCAGGAGGCACTGCAGTTCATATGGGGGTCTGTTTCTTCCTATGAGGTCTTAAGGTCCCCCCTTAAGCTGGTGGACCTCTGTTGTTATTTGAGAGCTCACACAGAAAAGAGAGGGATTATGGATACAAACATGAGAACAACACTCTGATTCATGATATAATGTAGAGTAAAAATCGTATCCCAAACGGTCTGCTGTTGTTGTGTCATAACACGTCGTGAGGGGAGGATTTTATCAAATATATGTGAGATGAATGTGTTGGGTGGTCATCCTTGTGGCATCTGCATGCCCCTGATTTTTCCCTGACACTGACACAGAAACATACTTCCTGTGAATGTACCTGTAGCATAATCAATACTATTTATACATTGAAATTAGTATGTGCTTCTCTTAGTAACTGAAACCAGAAATACTGGTGACAGAAACTTAGGGAACAACAACAACAACACTGCCGCTTCTGAGAACGAGCACCGGAATATGAACATTTAGAAACTGAACTCTTGACAAGCTCAGCTTAGTGTTGATATGTAAACAGCTGCAATGAGCCGAAAAGATCACAATACCCCGCCTTTAGACAAAACAAACATGACAATTACTGCAGATGGTCAAGCAGGATGCTCTTGTGCCAGAAGTTTGACCAGGTCGGCCATAGTTGGACAAAAAGAAATACAAAGATATTCCTGATCAATGCTACATCAATAGTGAAAATAAATAGATTTTAAAAAACTGACAGTATACTAACATCTGTAACTCCTCTATGTTCTACCACTTTAAAAAAAAAAATACAACAGGAAAATAGTATTAATACCTCAAAGAAAAGTACTTTAATGCTAAAGTGTTGAAAGTTTTCAAAACATGAGATAATGAATAGAGCTTCAAAAGGCCAAAATTATCAGTGCCCAAACCACAGGTTAAAAAAAAACAAAGAAAAATTGTAAGGGTATATACTGTAAAGGGGTTGGAAAATCCTGCTAACTGGCATGAAAATATGACCCTTTGCACATATCAGTGTTTGCAATAGGGATTCATTTCAAGTCACACACGTCACTTTATAGGCTTCACTAAGAGTAACTGATATGCAGACCGACAGTAATGAACGGTCATGGTTTCTGGTGTTGAACATACTGTACTGTCTTGGTTGGACGTCATGATCAAGGTACAGTATCCAACATGACTGGGCCCAGACTTTCTGGGGCACCAGTGTCCCGGCTCACAAATCGTGAATTATATGGTCAAACAAGTCTTAAGTCATCTGTCTTAAGAGGAACTGTAATTTATTGAAACACCATTATGTATTTAGCTAGATAACCACTGTATGTTTTGGTCTACAGTTTTAAAATGTACTTTGTAATAATGTAAGACCAACAATAAAAGCTAAATATGAAAACATTGTTTAGCTGGAAAATTGGGAAATTTGCATTTTAGTGAGGATGGGTGGAAAAGGAGAGGTTTTAAAACAATGACGCAGACACCCACGTTTGTTTTCTGATTGGGTCTTGAAGTGTCCTTCTCTGAGACATCATGCCCCTATCATGTGACACATTCCCAGAAGAAAATCAGCCTTGACTAACAAATCACAACACTTAACTTTCAGTAACAGTTCACCTGGTCGTCGGTCCAAGCACAGAAATCTCTGCTCTTACTTTTCTCCATTGCTGTTCTTCGTAGTATTTCCTGCAACAAATAGACAATCTGCTTCCTGTTTACACCGGCACGTGCATGCCCAGTGCACATGAATGGTCACGTGATAAGCGTTTTCAGGCGTGTAGTATGGGCAGAGATTATTTCTGAAATGGTGATAAAACACTTGTGTGTACAGAGATTGTTTCCATTTCAAAACACTGTTTTAAAATGAAAACGTATTAGTGTGGATGTAGCCTCAGCACAGCGGTGCGTTGACTTTAACTTTTAAATGCTAAGGTCAGCATGCTAACATGCTCACAATGACAATGCTAACTTGCTGATGTTTAACAGGTTTAATGTTTATTGCGTTCACCATCTTAGTTTAGCGCATTAGCACGTTAAAATTTGCTAAATAGCGCTAACCATAGCTGAGGATGGTGGGAATGTTAGTTTTGCTAGTATTTGGTCATAAATCAAAGTATTGGACACATTAGATTTTAACCTGATGGTAGCACCATGAAAAGTCAGGGGATCAGCAAAGTTATTACAGTTCATCCTGTGGGGAACATACATATCTGCACCCAATTTCATGACAATGCATCCAATAGTTGTTGAGATATTTCGGTCTGGACCAAAGTGGTGGACCGACTGACATTGCCATCATTAGAGGCATGCTGCGAACTTGACTAAAAACTTTAAGCAAGAACCATCAAAAATGGCACCAAATATTTCTATGTGGTTCTGTATGTGGGTCACATGACTAATAATTCAATCTACAGCGGCAGCATTTCAAAATAAATACAGTAAATTGATCCATGGAACAAAATGAATATCTTAATTCCTCAATAATCTTTGAGGAACATGATTACCAACATCTTTATTATTCTGTTGTGTAAAAGGTAAGGAGTGTTTACTGATTACAGCAGGCAAAGACACAACCTGAAAGCAAACCTGCCCCCCTTCAGCCATGAGATAAGTGAATATTTACATTCTCCAGTTTTCAGATAATAATGGTTGATTATCTTAAGTGTGTGAGGTTAGCTTATCTAAGCTAACACCAGCTGAGACAGTAAGAGGAATCCTCCAGTGGTTTTAGGTTTGGCTTCTTTCACTTGTAGGGCTGAATTCATTCACATATAGTTACATATGCATATGTGGGCAAACAAATACAGTACAAAACAAGAACAGAACAAGCTGACAAAACATCCGTAGAACATGTCATACTCAGGTTTGGACAATTTTTGAACTCACTGGGAAGGCATATTATGCTGTTAATTTTTGTTCTTTTCCCGCTTCTATTTTTCTCTTCATTATTGATCTTACTGTACTCCCAGGGACATTTAATGCTTTGGAAATTGTTCTTGCATCCCCCATCCATCATAGGGCCTGGACTTGGAGCTCAGACCCACCCAATCACAAGGCTTCACACACACACTGCAGGGTAATATCTAAATTAATGAATATCAGTCAGTAACACTCTTTTTAATGTTCTCTAGAATAAAACATTTAACATGTTTGGGTCCACTTAATGATAATTCTGCTTCTGAAAGGCAGCAGCCATTTTCTCGCCAAAAAATTACATTTATAAAGGATAATATTAATTTGCAACAGCAAATACATTTACAAAGTCCCCAAAATGTTGATATGTATCAAGATGTTCACTGACAACGTATTTCACTTTTATGATTATGATTGGACAACTCAAAGCTCTTGGTTAAGGTTAGGGAAAGATGGTGGTCTTGTTTGTTGGTGTCAGTATTTAACCAAATAACAATCTTTCCCCAACCTTAACCAAAGTGTTCTTGTAGCCTAAACCTAACCACACAGGATGTGAATTCCAGTCTCTGCTGTCAAAGTCTTGTGCTCTGTACGCTCACCATGCACCCCAACCACCTCTCGAATCCTGTGCGGTGCAAGAACTTAGTACTTAGATGTGGACTGGAAAAACATTTTGCCAGTGAGCATAATTTCAATTATGTTTCCTCCAAAACATATTTGGCAAAACCATTTAGAAAGTCATTTTTAGAAAACAGGTTTGTGTCTACACAATGTACTACCCCAGACTAACCAGTCAGACCTACCAGATAAAGGTGTATCACACACAGGTGACCTCCATTCAACTTGTAATGCAACTTCAAAAAGCCATTGGCCAAACCAGTGATCGTTTAGTTGTTGTTAGCTACTTTGACATGAAAGTCAATATATTTCTGTTCACAGTGAAAGAACAGAATGATGCTGTTATTTTTTTCAACATTGACATAGTTTTTGGTCTTAAAGAGAGACACTTCAAAGATCTCTAAAGGCTAGCTCAGACCAAAGATTCGCATGGTGACTCAGTGTATCATCAGTGTATCTGCTGCTGATGCGTCTGACAGTTGCCACATAATGGATAGCCCGGCGGCAGAGTAAACAGTTCGGGGCGTGAGCTGTGTGCAGGGGAGGTCAGACATGCTGATTTATGGCCTCTGTGATAAATCACCTCCTCTTTCAGGGAGGAGGTCACCGTCAGATCCTCCTGACTGAGGAACATCTGTGGATTCAGCTGTGGCCTCCGTGACCTGCAGGCAGGGCTGTAGATGCAGCCTGGAGCCTCAGTGCCAATGGAATACTCCTCCTACTTCTTGTCACTCGTCTCCTCCTCATCCTTCTTTTCTTCCCTCCTTCACCTCCTTCACCTCCTCCTACTTGAGTACTTTCCTTTTGCCATTAATCTCTTGCTCTTCATTCTCTTGCTCCTCGTTCTCCTCTTTACTCTTACACATCTTTGTCCTCTTTTTTTATTTCTCCTCCACTTTCTGTCTCGAATTTCCCAAAACCTCTTTTCTTTAATCTTCTGCATCTTCTCCTCTTACACCGTTTAATCTTCGCCTCCTCCTTCTCGTCCTTTTTCTATATCCAATTCCCTCCTACTCCCTCCCCCTCATCCTCTTCTTACTCTCTCCCACCTCTTGCTACTCTCTCTCCTTTCATTCCTCATCCTCTCTCACCAGTCAGAACCACTCTCCTTTATCTCCCGCTTCTCTTCTTCCTCCGTCTCATTCTCTTACTTAATTAGATAACATGCCTTAATGCTCAGTCCGTCATCATTCAAGTGTCTGTTGCAAACACCTACTTAAAAACACACAAACATGCAACAAAGTTAGTAGTTATTAATATTTACTAAGCCTGTCGCAAATTACCATCAAGGGTGCAAAATTTTCCATCATTGTGATTTTTCAATTTTGCAGGGTATTTACTAAGACTGCAGATGCAAATGAGCCCAGATGCAATTCATCTGATTTGCATAAAGTACTGTCTGTGCCCCTAAATAAGTCCTGGTGCCAGGCTGTTATGAGACATGTTGCACATGTCTGGAAAATAATGGCGTTTAGAACTTAGAATATTGGTTGAAGAAAACACTTTTCTGGGACTGCAAGTGTGCACTCATCCCGCAAGAAGAAGGCTTTGTGCATGGAGAGAAATATTTAATCAGGAGAGACTTTATTTATTGGCACGTGCATAATAAAGATGAGAAATGTTAAGAGTCATCATATTTTAAGGGGGGTAGAGAAGCCGTGACTAGTATAGGATACCCCCCGATGGAGTCTAGACACTGGAGGTGGTGGTAGTGGAAGGATGGCTGAAGATCTGGATGTGATGGGGAGTGGACTTCTGATGAGCTCGACCCGGACACTGAAGGTGGTGAACTGGTGGTGAACTGGAGGTGAACGGGGGGGAGGAGGGTCGCAACGAATCTGCACTGAAAAGACAGCTGACAAGCGAGAGGAGAACCGATTAAAAGTTTGACAGCAGCAATGTGATTGGCTGATGGAGATCGTGGCGAAATCTGGGTGAATAAGTGAGAGAGTAAACGCCCATAATCAGCTTATCACTTATGCTGAGCTTTATTAAAAACTGTAGCTTGATGTTGTCAGCTCGACAAAAAGATCAGTGATTGAATGAGTTTTGGTAAAACTTTTAAACTTCTTTGACAGCATCCTTTGTGTAATAAATAATAATACAGCAGTCTACTTGATTACTGGCCGTAACAGCCGTGAGTCGATAAAATCAGGAAAAATAGGCAGGAAGCCTCTGTGGCAAACATAAAGAAAGTCCTGTGAAGATTGACAGGTTGCTGAATTGCTGCAATTTTCTCTTGCTGAGTGGTGAGCTTCGGTAAAGTAACTTTATATTCTGTCTGTCTCTCTCCTACTGTTTCCACCTGGCTGTAGTCTCTCACCCTCTGTGTGTGTCCTATTAAGAATACTGGAGATTTTATACCTGCTTTTACGCTGACGTTAAATTTCAGATGCAATTTTTGCTATCCATTACCTCCTCCCATATTTTGCACCTCTTAAAATACATATTGTATGAGACCAAACATGCAATTTTCAATGGTGCCACGCTGCAGTCCTTCAGCAAATAAGAACAAATTAAATTTGACTGTTTAGCACCCTAAAAATGGGAGGCAAATCCTTAGCAAACATCCCCCAAATTGTCTTGACGTCCACTGTAACAACGGTTGCTTTTACACCTTTTCATTCAGGTTAGCCTTGTAATAGCCATTTTATATGTAAATTGTGAAATGTTTTATTTCCAGCTTGTCTCCTAGAAATTGTGTTTATACACTACTAATTTGTATTGCCAAATATGTTTCGAAGGAAGACACGACTGCTGCCTGGATTATGTTCTGTGGCAATATTCTTTTTGAGTCGAGGAATTGCTATGTTTATTTACCGCAGCAGATTGTAAGGAGGAGAAAAAAGCATCATGTCTTGTGCTTCACGTCACTGTAGACTCTCTTTCTGTATTCAGCCAACACCACGATGTTGGCTGAATCTACAAAGACACCTAAAACGCACTGAGACCAGGGAGGCAGTGGGATGCAGTCAGTATTGCAGTATTTATGTTTGTGGATGTGTTGTACAGCTTCTGCCACCAGGTTGTGCCGTTGAGTAAGGTGAGAACATTTTGAAGCACAATTAGCAGAAGAGGAACCACTTCCTCCATTGTTGTACGTTGCAGTAGTTAGCACAAAGCTAGCAGAGAAAATATGCTGGCAGACTCTGGAAGTAGCTCAAGTAGCCTAACGTAAACAGGACACACATGTTTCACATCTATTATGTTTCACCATGAGGAACCGCACTACGTACAGACTGGTCTTTTTTTTGTTACAAGCGATAATAATGTTGAGAATTGAGTTTTAAATGTCCGATTATTGAGTTTTCTGCATCGAGATGTTCGAAAGAGAATCGCGATGCACCTAAGAAACAATTTTTCCCCCACCCCTAACCTTTACAGAAAGGCTTCTTTCAAAGCGCTGGAACGACTTATGGGTCAAGCGACAATCGACAAACAATCAAATAAGGGAATTGGCATGTGCTCATAGCAGAATTTCTTCCTCGCACACCGAGTAGAGTCAGCAGCAGTACAGTCAGTGCTGCCACAAGTGGCCAGAAGCTCCATTTCAGCAACACTGATTAAAACGGTCGTCTCATTTATGTAATCTTTCGTTCTGTGATAAAGTGGTACTAATGGTACTCAGACCTAGTTTTCATTTATATTGTGTGATTCAGACATTGCTGTTAAATATATCTATTTTATTTAGGCTAATTGGGATCCAAATAATGAATATGGGGGNGGGGGCTATTTGTAAATCTCATGGTCTGTTCAGTCTCAGCCAGTCAGCCACTAACAGATTGAAACTAACATTCTGCTATCAATTGTCCCTCATCAGCATGGAGCAGGTGATCTCTGCCTCTCTGCCTCATTCTCCACTTTTCTCATTATCTCACATTCCTGCAAACACATACAGACGCAGGGATGGGGAAGTATTCACTCAGGAGATACGTCTGCGATGATCATGTTTGTGTTCATCGCAGAGATTTTTCCGCCATACCTGAGTGTGTTGGTATGTGTATGTGATATGGAGAGATGAGCAGAAATCCCCCTCTGCTGTCTGTTTGTTTGTGTGTGTGTGTCACCGGAGCCTGTCATTTGATTACAGGTCACACTAATCTAATCATCCAGCTGTGAGCTCAGTGTGCAGGCGTTTATGAAAGGGACTGTAGTGCTGGAGAACAGAGACCTCAGTCTGTCACCATGTTACCTTTTGCTCCATGACAAACTGTGTCTGGGCTGACTCTGATAGCCCGCGGCTGTTTCCCAGACTGATTACTGTGGGAGTGAGTGGCCTTTGCTTCAATTTCGATACCTCACCAGCTCCGGTTAGACATACAAGTGTAAACACGGGGTCACATCTGGCCTCCCAAACACATGCACGTCTATCTGAAACCTGGGAGATGTCCAGGTGTGATGGAGGACGGAGGCATCTCGGAGATAAAGCTGTTATCAGTGTGACTTACAGGACTGGACAGGACAAGCGACTCAGCTCTCCTCCCTGAAATCATATTGACAGGAAATGTGGCTCCCTCAGATGAACTCTGAGGCGTTTCGTCTGGTTTATCATTCTCGGGCCTGCTTGTGAGGGTTGGCAGCTGATACAGATTTTCTCAGGCTCAATCAGCTGAGCAGCTTGAGGTAAAAGAGATCAATACTTTTCATTTTTAACACAGAGGCAATATCGACCGTCTGAAAAGGCCTCTTCATTGGGCACGGAGAGGCTTTCTGCGCCACGATAAGAGGCGTATTATTTTAATCATCATCATCTTTCATCTGCTCCCCTCTTATCTGTCGCCCTTACACAGGAAGATGGTTGAGGAGACGATGGCAATATAAAAAGACTTCACTGAGTGCTGCGGAGTCACAGAGGCGAAAACATCTCGACTCATCTCTGAACCAGTGACGTCTTTTTTTTTTTACACTCTTTGTTGAATTAACGCCACAGCTAATAGGATGACATGCTAATGCCAGGTTGTGAAAACATGCAGGCATTCATCCATGAACACAAGCACATACACACAAGCAGCACACAAGACACTAATTAAAACACTTGTACAGTATGTACCACCATGACTAGTACTAACACACTACTCCTACCAATACTATTACTACTTATACCATTAATTGGTAGTGTAGTGTTATAATAATAATACTGAGGCTGTACCCAACTAGATTTGGCTGTTTATTTATTTATTTTTTTCCTATCAAGCAACGCTTTATTGAACTGCCATATTTTTGAACTGTATTCAACGGAACACTCAGGGTGACAGCGACGTTTATGTAAGATAGTAATCAAACCAAGTTAGCCCTCCTAGCTCCTAGTGTGCTAACTACGCTAACGAAGGATCGGAAGTGTGCGACACTAGATATCAAACAAAAGCCAGAGCCTATATCGTATTTAAGTTGCTGTGAGCTGTAAATTCACCACTTCTAAGCAGAAGGCAGAAGATAACGTTATCTCGGAGCCTGCCCGGGCACGACTTCCTCCGGGCAGCTGCCTCGTCTCACTCAGATTGCCCTGGGTCCGGGTCTGCCTGTACCTGTCACAGACATCTTCACCGAGCGGACTGGATGACTTGACGTAGTGGCATGATTTTACCACAGAGAGAAGCGTGAAGGCGAGGGGCGCTCAATCTGCAGCTACTTCGGGGGACCGAAATGTCGCTGCACACTGACTGATGTAAAAACTAAACAAAAACTGACAGCTCGACTTGAAGAATCTCAGTCGACTGAGGGGTCTCCGACTTTCAGGGGGCAGCCCTAAACAATAGCGGTTTTACCATAACCACTGCTTGTGGTAGTAGCGGTACCACTAAACTCATGCCACAGGGAGTAGTGGAGAAATAATTTCTTGTAGGGAAATAATTTAACACTAAACCTTGTAGACATATACTGAGTGCCATAGGTTCCTCCTAAACAACTCAATAGTAGGAATATTGTCTTTTTCTGAATAAGAGCAAAAAACTGAATATTTTGTGCATGTAAACATGGTCACTGATCCCCAAATTGCTCCCGATGCTCAGGCCAGCATCTTGCATGATAGCTCGCTGCCATTGGTGTGTGTGTGTGTGAATGAGAGGCACATTGTAAAGTGCTTTGGATATAAGCACTACATAAATGCTGTCCATATTACCACTGCTGTTCCTTATAATTCTTATTTTACTCTGTTACCAGAAATGATCCCATTTTTATGTGTGTAAGCAAAAATACACAACTAGGTGTCCTGCCTCCCTGTCAGAATCCACTCTGCCGACGAGTCGTTTAGCAAGGCACTGAATCCTTGCTGATACAGTTCTTTGACCCAGTGGATGGGGGCAAGTGAAGAACAATTTCAGTATCAGTATTACTATCAGCTATAATAACAGAGATGTGGAAACACTCAGGCTAATGTAACGGTCATATTATCATAAGAAAACAATGAATGTATGTTTTCATAACCACATCCATGAACACACTATCATGAAGCCTTAATGTTAGGGAATAAATCATGTGATCATGTACCATCGCCCAGCCTGATGGAGATCAAAACAGTCGAGTTCCATCACAGTTTGTCAGGAGGCAGAGAAATAAACAAACTGGATATTGTAATTTTATTCATTGACCAACTTGGCAGATGAAATACAAACCATATTCATAAAGTGTCAATAAGAGGCAGAGGCAATACAAAGCTAATGGCTCTGCTAGCGCAGCAGGGTTTATTGTTTCACTGCAGTAATAGACTCTCAAGGACAAACTATTGTTTAGAACCGGCCTTAATGTTTGCAGAAAATCACATAATTATTCTGAGAGATGAAATGCTGTGAAATCCAGCCTGGGTATTTTTGCATTTTTCTTAAATTTAAAGTTTTCATGATCTTACAAGAACTGCATAAACACCACAAGCCCATAAAGCCCATTCAAAACCATTACTTGTCTTACTATGTGAGATTTATTTTTAAAGTTGCTCAAGTCCTCATACTTGCCTTCCAAAACGATCCATGTGACTGTACAAAAAACAATTCATATAACCATTTTCTGATCAGTCAGCTTTATGGTTGAGGTTCTGATAAGTTTAGGCGTCTAAGACTACTTGTTTATGGTTAGTGAAAACTCAATGTCATTGTTAAAAGAAAGTTGACTGTTTGTGAACAGCTGTCTCAGGTGTCAAAGTCAGACACTACCTCCATGCCTCTCTATGAGATTTTGTATTGACATAACACTGTCAGCTCCTTACACCTTCGCTTTTGAAAGAGAACAGTCATTATTCGTAGAATTCTTGTCAGGAAAATGTAAATATAGGTTGTTTTAAGTGTTTGAACAATTGATACTATGCTTTCTCTGGTGGGAACAGTCTTAAAAGGTAAAAGCTCTTAAAACATGATGTTTTTATTGCAATATATTGAAAATATCAAGGTCAATTGCAGAACACACACAGCAACACTACTAGTCCTGAAACAATGTAAATTCTTGATTGGATGATCAAAAGAAAATTTATCTTCTAAATCATTTGTTAAGCAAATATGACACATTCTCCAGCTTCTCAAATGTGAGATTCGCTGTTTCTTTGTTTTATATGACTGTAAATTTAATAACTTTAGGTTTTGGGCTGTTGGTCGAACAAAACCAGCTATCTGAAGACGTCATCTTGGGTTCTAGGTATTTGACGACCTTTTTTCACTATTTCTGTTATTTTCTATATTAAAAATATTTGTAAAAAAAAAAAATACAGCCCTGAATACACTGCAACATTAGGTTGAACATGAAATAAAAACTTGACATGAAATGGCAATATAACAAAGTAAAAAGACTCTTGAAAGATTTTGAAATAAAAATGTCTATGACAAAATAAGAGTCATATCCAATAAAACTGAAAATGAATAGTGAATTTCTGAGATTATTTATTTCATAATAACTTTTTATTTAATACATACATATAACACTTTGGGGTTCCTGTTAGGTTTTGGAAGGTAAACTACCACTGGACCCAAACACAAAACTCGGACGAGGTAAGTATCGGCAAGCGGGGGTTTATTGAGATGCCAAAGGTAGGTGGATGATTCGATAGAAACCAAGAAGAGGTGGTGTGCGTCTTGGAACATCCAGGGATCGCTTGGGTCCAAGTCCAGGTGGATCTGAATCTTAGGTGTGGCCACGAGAGCAGATCGGAGACTAGGGTGAAGCCAGGCGCTTAACTCGGCTTGGTCCAACCCGGGAGCTGGCGACGAGAGTGCTGTGGAAGACAGGCAAACCAAGGTTAACCAAGTTAACAAGACAACAGCGAATGCAAGCATGACTAGAAACTCTAGGGAGCCGTAACGTAGTACCACATAGGTGGATAGGTGGATCCTCTCTTCCTGGTTTTTGAAGTGTAGAGAGATGAAGGCAGATGGACTGCAGGTGTGCCTGCCCGCAGAGCCAGGTGGCCACGCCTCCAGATCCAGATCGCACAGGTGAAACAGATAAGCACTCACCCCACACACACACACACACACACACACACAAGACAACCAACCCCCACACCCAATCCCATTCAGGAACACTTTCAAGTACTCAAGCACACATACATGCACACACACATGCACACACACATAGACCGCCAGCTACCAATTCCTAACAGTTCCATACATAGTTGGCCAGTTATGGTAACAATAACAAACCTCTGGTCAGTCATGCCTGACAATGTTTTGGGATTGATACGGTTGACAGTGCTGTACTTTAGCTGCTTGACCACTTTGAAATTGCGATTTCGATATAAAGAATATTCAGCCCTACTGCAGCTTCTTTACTATAAAAAAATGGTATAATGGAGACACAGGTGAGCCCTTTCGCATTATTGTCAGACAAAGTCGCATATACACATATAGATGTTGTTTATGGGAATTGCAATGGCAGAAAACAGGAAAAATGGCTAATTTGGACCTTTGTTTCCACAAAGGAAACAATAGAGATTAATTTAATCGGTGTAATCATCATCATCACCACTGGATCGTGCCTTGACCTCGAAACACAAAAATTTGAAAATGCTGCCTCTCCCATGTTTTCACACAACCAACCTTTCTTTGTAGATGGGATAGATTAAGTCCTGTTCTCTGTAACCCAGCTCAGTTCAGTCCATTATGAGAATCTTGTTTTGTTACACTAACCAGGCACCCTAATGCTGTGAAACCCATTCAACCTTTCTATGAATCACTTCAGCCGCATCCATTGTGTGACACAAACCAGGGAATGAGAGGAGTTTACTCACTTTGTGTATTCCTGCTGTCAGGTAATGTCAAAGTGTCAGTTTCTGTGGGAATGGGAAAAATTGGTATTTTTAAATTGACGACTTGCTTTCTTGAGGTCAACGGTGGTGACAGTTTCTTTAACTCTTGACTGTAATCATTCAGATTAAACATGAAAGACAAAATTGCAAAGATTTTAGTCAAGAGACCTCCACTCCTCAAAAACTGTGACCCTTGCTTCTAGTCCAAGCAGCCCCTAACAGATTTACCCAATAATCCTTGCTGACAATTCACCAGTGAGTGCTTTCAGGATTGTAAAGGAGATTAACTAAACAAATACATCACCTTTAGAGGCTAAATCTGTCTTCAAGGAGACTGGTGAGGGATGAGCCTGTATGCAGGGAAATAAAGACAATGAATGAGACCAAGGTGCCCAACTGTGACAGCAGGGTGATAGCTACTGAGGGCATCCTGTGACTTGGAAATCACACATTTCATCTTTACCGCAATCAATATGTCACTCACTGTTGAAGTGTCCTTGAGCAAAAGCTGAAAAAAAAGTGTGATTTGCTGCCAGGAGCCTCCACTCCTCTGTTATGTAGGCTATGACCTTTTTTATTTTGCAAAGTGCTCCAAAACCTCTGAAAATAAATACAGGGAAATAAATAAAAGAGCCACAGTGCTTGCACGTTATCTGGCACCTGGTGCTAGAGAGGAAGCGGTGGCACTGCTGGAAAACAGCAGTTAGTTCTCACACAAGGATTTAAAAACGCATTTTTCTGTTGAATACTTAAACCAAAATTTGACATTTTGGAATATAAACTTTTTGCTTTCTGGCGGAGAGTTACATGAGCAGATCGATACCACGCTCATATCTGTCCATTAAATTTAAGTTAAGTACTTTGCTAAGTTTTTCCAGTGTGGTGATCTTTTTCTGCTCTTCGTCACAGAACTCTCGCTGCCAGAAGTTGGACCAGTCTTGCCTAATTCCCCGGACCTCAGCCTACACCACCGGCCAGCTCGATTGCCACACAACGCCCTGGTTTCCGATCAACTGTTTGCCGCCCAACTGTCCCTGGTTTACCTTGCCTGAGTGCTTGTTCTCATTAAAACCTCTTTACCTGCACCTACCTGGTTCGAGTATTGTGTTTGGGTCAAGTCAACAACTCTCCTAAATCCTAACAACTAATTAACATGTTATCTCTCTTTTGTTTAGTCCATACAAAAACCAAAGTATAAAAATGACAATCTGATGTTTTATGTAAAACATCAAATTGTCATTTTTATACTTTGGTTTTTATACAGTGTTAAAAGTGTTAAAATAGGTGCTGGTAGCGGATTTTATTACCTTTGGGCAATGGACACAGCCAGGCTAGCCATTTTCTCCTTCTTCCATTATTTATGCTACGCTAAGCTAACTGGCTGCTGGCTGTAGCTTCATATTTAATGGACAGACATGTGAGTGATATTGATCTTCTCATCTAAGATGAATATGCAAATTTCCAAAATGTCCCCCCAGATGTTTTTCATTTTTTAACTTGTAGTCTTCAGCACAAATTGATGATGACATCACATCAGACACAGCAGGTCCCTCTGGAGCTACAAAATGCTTTATATTCCTTTTTTTTTTTTTACATATGCACTAGTACTCCCAAAGACTGTCCCTCCTTTCTATCCTTATTTCTTTTCACAGTCATACCTTCTTGTATCATATAATTTCAAAGGTGGTTGTTTTCGATGTTTTTTCCCAGCAGAGTTGACTGTAGAGGCACAGAAGATGTTGCCTTTGGGAGTTTAACAATTTGCTTTGTGATTTCCTTCTCCTTATATTTTTTCCCTCCCTCACTCAGATAAATGTGTTTCATTTTTGTTGTGGAAACTGTTAGAAACTCTGCCGTCAACTGTGACATTGATCTGCCTTGAATGGTCCCTCACAGGTGCACAATAAGCTGGAATCGTCTGCTTTTGTCTTGACAAAGCAATTTTGTTCATGGAATATTTGAAGGCATAACTTTGAGTTAAAAACTTCATTATAGAGAAACATTTTTTTTCAAATTTTTTTCAGGGTTCTTTTGGAGGCAATTAGCTGCTGGGTTCCCCAGGTAGCGGCGGTAAAGTGTGTCTGTGCCTGCTTTTGCCATTTTTGCTTGTAAGTCTTGGGTTTGGTTTAATCCATTGTTTGAGGTAATTGAAAATTAGTGCTAGGGCACTAACTGGGGCACTTAGTGCTTGCCATTATACAATGAAACATTACATCATATAATAGAAAATGACCAAAAATCCAGAGGCGCCAATATACATAATGTGCTGTTTTAAAAGTTTCACTGAGATTTTATGATTTGAAGCCTTAATCAAAACAGGTCCACAAATAAGATGATGAGTTGAGCCATATCATGGCGTCCACGACGGAATCGATACCATATGTTGTAGCCTTTGGATACAGGGTGTTAGGCTCATTAACTTTGTAATGTAACATTAGTTCTTCAGGGTAAGACCGCACTCAGTGAGTTTAAACACAAACCTGTTAGCTTTCATGATAGTCTAGTGACTATCTTTTCTGATTATATTGCTTCAGGGTTGCAAAAAGTCAGTTCGCCCTGGAAATATACATTAACAATATTTTCAGTCTCCATATTTATCTGCAGGTTCGCAGAATTCATCAAGGAAAAGATACAGTGGTCTGTAGCAGTTCAGAGGGACACAGCACCATTGAGTCTTTTATTGACGCAGGACCAAAATATGCAGCTTTACAGCTTGAGTAATCCAAGGCAGAAAGCCATATCAGAGACAATAATAAAGAAGCTCATCATGTCTTGTAACCTGAATTTCTTGACAATCCTAGCTTCAGCTTCAGAACTGCGAGATACTGTCCAGTCAGTTGGAGCACAGTAACTAGACGCGTATCAGCTGGCACAGGAAAGGAGGCCAAGATAAAGTTGACTTTAGAGAAGGCAGCTACTGTCTCTGTCACAGTAGTAGTAGTAGTAATAGTATTAGACATTTGGACTGTTAAAAGCATGTGACAGCTCATTTAATGAAGATGGAAAAAAATATTAGCCTAAAACTACAGTCTGTTCTTCTAAGCTGTGACAGATTTACAGGATCTCACACTGGGGAGAGAAGAAGTGACTGTGATAACTAAGAAATGAAGCATAAACTTGATTACATTATCTGTGATAATGCTTCAAACATGATGAAGGACTTCACAGTCTCTTTTCCCTCTCCAGAAGACCTGGAAAACCCGAGCCTGGGAAGAAGTTGGAGATAATTACCAAGGTGAGATGGAATCTATTGAGAGTAACTGCCGAAAACATCGCCTGCAGTGCATACATTACAGCTAGTTGTTCATGATGGGCTGAAAGAGACAAACATACCGAACAGCCCAATGGCTAAGGTGACTAAATGTTCCAGTGTGCTTCACTTCACCTGTGAGTTGAAAGAAGCCTTTGAGTCACAGTATGGTGTCAACTGCAGTATCCCTTTAGCAACATCACTCAGATGGAATCCGACTTCACGACTTGTGAAGGCTGTCGCTCAATTTGGAAATTTCACAGGCTCAACAAGAGCTGTGACTATCTCCAAGAGAATTTGGCCAGCTGAAAGAGCTGTAGATGTTTTGGAGCAATTTCTCCAAACCACTGATCGGATACAGGGAGTCATTCAGTGCAGCTCTTCGCTGTGTTCTCTCACTGAACAATCATCTCACCAGGATGTTAAGTACAGTCCGACCTCCTGTTTCCGCTGTTTCCTTAGGATTTTTGTAAATGTCAAAATGGAAGACTCAGTTCATCATAGACATGCAGGAGAGCTTCCCTTTGGAGACACTGGTTGTATTTGAAATAACATACTATTCATACTAAATATGACGTAAAACTGAGTATGTAGATTTTGTGTATGCGAGAAATACCCGGATGTATACTAGCATTGCATCTCTTCAGACTGTGCAATGGAGGTAAAATAATGACAAATGATGGAGAGTGAACATGAAACAAGGCTACTCAGGACCCAGGATGATAAGGTATAGTTAAGAGGAACAACGCGGGATCTCACATATATAATGTACTGTAGAAAAAGTAAATACTAAATACTACATTTTTAATAATTTCAATTGGCCTTAAAGTTGTACTCGTCAATGTTAAATTTAGTGGACATTTGCGATAAACAATTTTAATTTTTAATTTTTACAATCATGTGATGTAGAGGGTATTGTACTTCAGTGTGAACAGTCTGCTGGAAATGGCATACTTAATCATTAATTTAGTACGCAGTATGTAGATTTCGAACACAACCACAGTCTGGCTTGGCCATGATGTTGTTGCACATGATGTCAAGCAGAGGTGAAAGAGGAACTACTGAGTGGGTATAATATTTTTATCATCACGTATTATAGAGTAATACTGCTATAAAAACACTTTGTACACCACACTCCATGTTTCTTTACTGTTGAATAAAAGTAGACACACACCAAAAGATCTTGTTGAAATTATGTCCCACAATTGCATAATGGGTCTCTAAATCTTACTTTGAAGTAAAAAAAAAGAGAATCGCTTTAAGCTATTGTTATAGTTTATTATTCATGTATTAATAGGTTTATTATTATAAACTATTTCACCTGATTGGCTGCAGTCTATGTAGGAAAGAAGTCTAAAAAACAACAAAAAACTTGTAAAGGCAGACTTGCAGTATGTTTTTGTTTAATGTTAAAGGAAGTCAGGTAATCTCTACATGTTGTTGTTGCTGATAAGTTTTGAACACATTTTAGATTATGCATTTTTCAATCGATTGCACTAATGAAGTTAATGTGTTTGCAGAACTCAGAGTGCCTTCATTATGTTTAATTTTTCAAATTTGTTATAGCCTTTATCTTTACATAAGGTGGTGTTTGAGTTCATACCAATATGCCTATGAGTTTAGAATTGCATTTTTGTTTTGAGAATCCATTTAGACTAAGCATTGCTTTAAATTACATTTACTTAACAAATGATCGCACCGCATTGGGAATCTTTTTGGTTGCAGATAAATGCAGTGCGTATTTCTCTTCTAAACAAAGACCAGTGTTACAAGGCTGAACCGGAGGACCCATGTGCAGACAACGGAGAGACAGAGGGACTTATTACAGTGGAGCTTTATTATTACAACCCAGGGGGGAGAGGTTGGGACAGACGGCGGGGCAGGGAAGACTTAAATGGGTGGCAGGAGGGCAGGATTCCAGAATCGTGAAGGGACGCAGGTGAACCGAAGACCAGGGAACAGGATGCAGGAACCAGAGCAGGCAAAACTGCAAAACAGAGGAAGAAAGGTTAATCAAGCGGATCAAACAAGAACTGATGCTCACTAATCAAACAGGCTGGAAACACAGACTAACAGGTAGTGACTACAATCTGGCACTGTAGCAGTGGCAGAGTGGAGTATAAGTAGAGGTCTTGATAGCAGAACTGTTTGCAGCTGGTGAACTCTGCTCCGGCTCCTGCACACCTGTCTTCACTCACCCCCTCACAGACACACACACACACACACACACACACACACAGAAGGAGAAGCCACTCAGTCAGATGCAGCAGTAGAGGAGGGGCCAGGCTGGGCAGCCGAGGGTGTGGCCGGCCGCCCCCCTGGGGCGTAACAACCAGAACGATGTTAAGGTGAAGACACTGTTTATTTTTTTATTTTGTTTTTGAAATTATAAGAATCCTGTGTATCCTACACAGAAGGTATTGTTTAAAAACAAGTAACAGGTCAGATAAATAGAGCTGTGTTTATATTCGTTGTGACCATTTAGCCTTTGCTATTCAATGAGGCAGTGTTTGTCTTAACTGCTTTTTTTCCTTGATTTTGAATTAGGGCATTGTGCTTAAATGGTATCATAATTGTGGTTCCTACACTATAAACCCTTATTAGTTGAGATTTGATTTGGACTCAGAGACAGACTGGACTCTGCAGTGTTGTAGTACTCGAGATCGCTCTTGGTCTCAAGACCACTTTTCGAAGGTCTGGGTCTCGTCTCGGAATTGACCACATCTACCCCCTTTCCGTGGAAGTTTAATCACCTTAAAGATGATTGTTATTTCAGTGTTATGGTAAGAAAAGTAACTGGTTTGATCATACTATATCAATCATATCCTTGTGTAACTATTTGAAAAACTTGGTTGCCATAATGCCCCTCCTGTGTATGTGTTGATCCACACATTTGTGTTCTAATATGCTACATAGATTTTACATACATTTATGAAGTATGGGACTCGCGCTGGTCTGGTCCTGGTCTTGATCGGTTTCGCCCTGCCTTGGTCTTGGTCTTGACTTGGTCTCAACCCCTCAAAGTCTTGGTCTTGTCTCGGTCTCGATACACTCTGGTCTTGGTCATGACTTGGTCTCGGTTTAGGTGGCCTTGACTACAATACTTGGATTTGCATTTTGCAACTCATGAACATCTCTGACCGGCTCTTGAATAACTGAACAACTTATTTGTCAGATAGCAACTGAGCAAGCTAGCTTGTTAGCAAGCCAGTTACAATAACAAGCAAGACAGTTAACAAGCCAGCCAGCTTTGGAGAGCTATTGTGACTGACTAGCACTAGCTAGTGTGTCCCCAGCTAGCTAGCATGGTAGTGGTATTTGCTGGCCAGGTACAGTAGTTCACCAACTAGTCCTGTGAGTAGTCACCATGTCACCAGGCTTCTATACCATCTGTTTCAAAAGAACACGCAGATTAACTTCCCTGTACCAGTTTCTGGTGACAAGGGTTTTAAATTGGATTCTAATGGAGACCTAGTTCTATGACAAAAATAAAGGCATCAAAACATCCATAGACAACTTGTCAAACCCCTCCTGCAGCATATTTCACTGCACCAATGATCCATATGTTCAGTATGTTCTAAACTATTGATGCTGTGCCAAGAAATGGCTAAATACGCGAGATAGATTGTGGTACAATAGTTTGTGTGTCAAGAAGCCTACAAACAATCTGTCAAATCTCTCATCATCACTCACATCTTGTATTTAATGAGTTCTTAAAGCTCTCTTCAAGAAGTCTAAGATGATAACAGAGATTCCTCGACTCACAACAAGATGGAATCCGTGGCTAACATGCAGATATTTCGCAGCTCTCTCTCCACTGAGTCCTGGCTGTGCCGCTCTGCTGGGCTGGCACAGGCGTCTGTGATCCATCATTACCAGCCACAGCCAATGCAGAGTCACCTCAGCCCCACACTTCTCCACAGGCTGTCTGCTAATTAGGAGAAGCAGAGAGTTGTGAAGTAGCTGCGGTGTAATAACATCTACTAGTTATGCATTCATGCCCAACATTTTAGATTTAGCTCAGTGAGGGGATGTTTAAATATGCCGTTATATCAAAAGTTTTGTCCTACAATGAGATAACTTCCACTGGAAAAAGCACAAAAATTTAAATTAAATATAAAAGTTTTGTCCAGGAAATAACTTGAGCTGAAAGTTAAGCACATGATCACACATTTTTGGGGGTCCAAGCACCATCAGGTATAAGACAAAAACAAATATTTCCTTTTATGTATGTTTCATATTTATATACAGTTCTTCATATTTGTAAAATTGCATAGATCAACACTATGAGGCTGTGTTTATGTATGATGTCTGGGTATAGGCTACATCTCAACAAACCACCTACCAGACATCCATTTATTTTTCCACAGAGAAATGTCAGTAAATGTTGACAACTGATTTTAGATGATCTTTGGAGTGACATTGTCTGTATCGCCCACATACCGGTGTTACCACATGTCCCACCAATCACTGAAATGCCACTGGTGCTACACCTGGCAGCTGGTTCCTGTTGGCTGTTTGACAGTTTCATGATAATTTGGTTGCTGGCTGGATGCTGTGCTGGAATTCTTGGTCCTGAGCCAAACTTTGAAAGCCAAAGATATACAAATGAGGAAGAGTAGGGCTGACAACTCATATTTGGTGCTCCTTGGATTTGATTTAATTGTGTTTCAATCCACATAAGAGTCTTTGTCAGGTCTAAATGCTGTAATTTAATAAAGTCCTGGGGGGAAAATATGAGCGGCAAGCAATTTTATTCTTTATTTACTAGCATTTAGCACACAGAGGTAGTGCAGTGACGTATTTAGCAATTGAGCAAGTTTTACATGACATAAACAATACTAACCCAACATTCTTAGGCTTTGTTCAGACTGCAGGCAAATACAATTTGTTTCTCAAATCAGACCTTTAACACAGACTGCCCACACTGTTATTTGCAAGTGATTAGATTGGATTTGTGTGTCCAGACATCACCAACCTAGCTGCATGAGTTGCTGTGGTAACGACGTAGGCGTCAGTAACTACGTACGTTGGTCATGTGGAAGCATGAAGAATGGAGATCCATCATCTCGCCCTCCAAACAATCGCACTGTCAAGTCGCGGTGCAGAACTCCTCCAGACAAACTCAGAAACAGAGGAGGCTGGTATACAGCCACTCTGACGCACTTTATTGATATTATATTGACACAAATCTGATTCCACATCACCAGAAGTGCTAAGTCAAAGGCAACTGGACTTGCTTTAGATTCTTGAAGACGAATCGCCTGCAAGAATATTTACTAGTTTTCTTATTCTTTTATGATAGTAAACCAAATATCTTTGGGATTTGGATTGTTTGGAGTGGTATAAGTTGTTTGAATGCGTCAACTTGGGCTTTTAGAAATTGTAGTATTGTAGGGAAAATCAGATTGTTTCCCAATTGTTGCCCTGGTTATGTTTGAATCTAAAGTCACTTATATGAAGAGTATCACATACTTACATCAACACTCCATATCTCAGTTGTTTATTTGTGTTATTGAGTGTTTTTGTATGCTCTACCCTGAAATTGCTCTTCAAATTATTAGATGCTTCCATTTTGATTTTGGGATCTCTTCCCCAGGCTGACCACAGCACAAGTATTAAAACCTGTATTAAAGGCCACCAGCTTTATTGAAAAGTGCCTGTTTCATTTTCATACAGATCTTCCCAGCGGGGGATCAGATATCTGTCGGAAGCAGAGCCAGACAATGTATTCCCTCCTGCCCCGGTCCCCCCTCCCCTCCATGACCCTGTCAGGTCGAGATCTTGACCCCCCCAACGCATGATCCCCCTTCCTCATTTATCCGCCAGAGACACATGAGCTGATGAGTCCTTTCGATCAATGGCTCCAGATCAATTTTACTGTGCTCGGAGTGATTTTGTTTTACCAGTCTGATTTACAGCTTCCTGGTTTCCTGTTATGAAGTGCCCACTTCAGCTTAAAATGCTTCAGATCAAAGGCGAATGAATTAAAGCTGGCTAAGCTAATTTCCAGACCTTTTCATTTGAAGAACTAAAAGGTGTAAGTGCTGTGTGTGTAATTAATCAGATTAACTCAAAGAGCTACTTTAAAGGCTCATTTCATGCCAAGATGATTTCTGCTTTTGTTTACAGGTCCGACATACTGTACATGATATTTTTCTGTTTTTCAAGAGCGGGCTAAGACCTAGGCACTGGCTACAAAATACGACTCAATATATGTAAATTTCTCTATCCATTTTCCATTCTGCCTTTTTTCCTCTCCCCAAATCTAATCTCGACTCCTACAGTTTTAGAAATAAGCTAATTTCAGACAGACAAAATTGTGTTATGAGAATGTGAGTGAGTGGATTGATTGAAAGGGCAATAAGGGACGATCAATGGGCAGATGAGCGCTGGACCTTCGCTTCCACAGTGTATGACTCCCCGAGGAAGGTTTGGCTTCGATTCGGATAACACCCTCTCATTTAGTCTTTGTGGCAGTCCCCCACAGCTGTGACTCTTCCTAGCTCTCGACTGAGGTTGAAGAGATCTGATCCTGGGATGGCAACGGTCGCCTCCACATGAACTGTATGAATCAGTGCCATGCACAGATTCTGTGACTAAGATTCAAACATAACCGGGCCAAGGGTGGAATGAAAAAGGGGCATGGGCATGTTGGTCAACCAGCATGGTACTTGGGTCAACCAGAAGGACACTGTTCCACCACATGGGCACTTGCGCTGACTAGAGGGGCAACTTGGTTGACCAGAGGGGCACCTGGGCTAACTGGAGGGCTCACATTGGCTGACCAGAGGGGGTAATTTGACCTGACATAATAGTTGACCAGACAGAGCACTTTTGGTGATCATACACGGGCACTTTGTTCAACAGGAAGTACACTTGGACCTAATAGAGGGGCACGTGAGGGTGGATTTGGTCAAGCAAAGATGCACTTTGGTTAACCAGAAGGTCATTTGGGCACCCAAGTACAATTTTGGTGTGACAATAGGGCAAAAATGAAGCATGAAACTGTCCCATTATGACATGCTGGGAATATAAAGGCTGCAAAAAAATGGCACTTCACCCCAGCACCACCCTCTGTGCACACCATAGCTAGCATTCCAGTGTCAGCAGCCCTCAGTTTGAACGACTTTAAGCAGTGCAGGCTCCACGGGTCACAGACATTACTTACCTACATGCAGGGAAACATGTGAGGTGTGTGTGTGTGCCTGTCTTTGTGTGAGCTTACACAAACTCTCAAGCTTTTGTGTGCAAGTGTGAGTTTGTGTATTTGCGTTTGCAGAGGTCATGTATACAAAAAGAGCTCAACCAGGTGCCACACACAGACCTACAAGTACAGATTTGACAGGAATAACTCAGACCTCCCACGTCTTTCTGGGTCTAAGTCAGCCTGTCATCGTGCATCTTTCTCACACCCCTCCTTTGTCAACTCCTATTTCACCTTAATTTGTATATTTTTCACCATGGCCAAATCTTTTATTAGAAGCTGTTCTTCTTCTAACCTCAACATCTATGTCCTGTATGGGGCTGCATGCAAGGCCAGCTGGGAAGGTTCATACTGGAGTTTTAGACAGCGTGATGAAGAAGGAGAGACAGAGGAATAAACCGCTCCCTTGGGGGAGAGATAAACATTTACTTTTCCATGACGAGATGGCGATAGCATTACAAGCAGTCTGAAAACGAGAGAAAGAGAGAAGAGGTGAAAGTGAGGAAAGAAGAAGCACAGCAAGCTTTGATTTATTTTAAATGGAAATTGAAATAGTAACCCAGCCTGATCTCCCAGCAATTGCATTTGTAGGATAATGATTGCAATGTTTGCATCTGATACGCACCAAAAACTCTGGCATGTAGAACATAACCAAAGCAGTCATAACCTTACTTCATCCTTGACAAAAATCTAACTATGTAAGTGTGGTGTCAGTTTCCTTTTCATTAGATTAAAATGCAAATTCATTTGTCACCACCAAAACTGTCACTTTGTATGAGGTATGATGTGAACAACTGTTGTATTTTAATATGTACAGAACTGCCATGTTATGAATGTATTTATAGATCAATATGTATGCATTCATGTAATACATGTGAAAACAGTTCATTTCAGAATGGAAGGAAGTGATAATGAGCGATGTGTTCTTAGCTCAGTAGGTGTTTGCAACTTCAAGACCTATGGTGATATCAGCCAAGAGAAGCTTATGGATAAAGTTCACTGGAAAAAACATTGCCAGTGAATTAAATCCAGACAGCAATTATGTTCCCTGGATGGTGGGCACAAGACTTTGACACCAGAGATTGGGGTTTGTGTTCGTGACCTGCATGTGGTTAGGGTTAGGCCACCAAAACACTTTGGTTAAGGCTGGGGAAAGATGGTGGTAACAGTGAAAAGGTAATCGCTTCTCATCTCGTGCTTCAAGTTCAATTCAAATTTTGGCAATTTGAATTGAACCATGTCACTCTGCTCTGTGATAATAGACAGACTGACTCTCCTCAGTACATCCAGTCATCATTTCCAAACTGTCTGTTTGAATTGAAACGCTCTCTTTCCGTCGTTCCTGCTCACCTAGCATTAATACTGCTACCTGCTCTCTCCACTGCAGAGCAGCTGATCATTCAGAAGCTGATTCCCTCAATTGTGCATTAAAATACTCATTCATTGTCTGGGTTTAGCTTGAGAGGAGAAGCTAAAACGTCGGATAACATTAATTTAATTATATTTCTTTAGCGAACATCTAGAGGTTATAATGTTAACCTTACATTCACAGCACTTGATAATGTTACGTTAGCTAACCTTTTTATAAATGTCGGCTAGCTGCCTGCATGTTTTTGTAGTTTGTCCCAGCTGTTTTATTCCTGCTTCTTGTCTAATTTGCGCATTTTTCAAGCATACCCCCGCCTGTAGTCCCCCTTCAAATATGTCTCCTTCCAGTTAGTTTCAGTATTCAATAGGGCCCAGTTAATTCAAGCTTCAGCTTCAGCACACATATTAGTTATGTCACCTAAAAAGTGACAACACACACTCAGACAGTGTATATACGGTACAGGTGTATAAAAGACAACAACCAATCCAAGGAACCAACCATAGATTGTCTATAAAGATGGATGACGCATCTCCACTTACTCCCACTGTACAAAAATGAAGCCAAAATATCCCAGATACAGGAGCTGCCATCTTGTGCTGGTGACATCATTTGGAGCCAGAGTCTGCGCAGTAGTGATCGAGGTCCCGTCTATACACCCGCCTGAACCAATTGCGAGCTCACCACAAGTTGTCAGTCATGAGGTCACAATCCCCTTTTTATAGCATCAAATAACTAATTAAAACCAAACTTATCAGAAAAACGAACACTTGAACAAACATCAGTGTGATAAGAACTAGCTAAACTAGCTACTTCTGGCTTCACTTTTGAGGAGCTGTCATATCGTCCATCTTTATATACAGTCTATGGGACCAACCTTCACCAAAAAAAAAAAAGACAGAAAACAACAAAATAAAAACACACCTGGGAGGGTGCAAGGGAAAAAACAATGATCCTGAGCACAAAAAAAAAAAAAAAACAATGTAGAGAAAAGCAATGTACTCTGAGATGTGTGCTCATGTAGATCTTTATACAATAATTCTTTCTACAGATCATAATAATACCAAGTGGGACTTAGTGTATGTAGCACTAACAGATCTATGGTGAAATCTTGACTTGAACTTGAAACTTGAATGAATCAACAAAATATAAACAACTCAAGTGCTTACAGCACATATTTGACTTTATTTACTTCTCAGCACAAGATAGGAATAATGAAATGGATTTTTCTTTGCAGAGCCGAACGTGATTACAGTCTGTTTACCAGCTGCTAATGGAAGAGGACTGAGGGGCTGTAATGCCTGTGTCACAACATAAATACTCCGTGGCACTTTGATGGCTCTGGTTTATTACAGATTGCATTCATAAACAACGGGGAAAAAAAATCTGAGCAATCTGCAGCTCTCATCGCCTCGTCGCTGCCCTCACTTTGCTCGCCACGGAGCACGTCTGTGATTCAGTGTCCTGTGGTTACAGTGTGTGATATATACTCCATATAGTGATCTCATTCCTCCATGTATGTGACAGTCGACTCATAAGGCCATGAGAAACATTAGGATGCACTGTGTGTTGTGCTGGCAGCCCCACTGACCCTAATTTATAATGACTCCATTGTCTTGGGGAACACAGATGTATATCAGGCGTAAATGAAGTAGGACAGGCACTTTAGCTGGGGAGATGAGGTGATTATAGCTCATGGATTAGTCTGGGTGAGGTGGATGATCAGTCTGACGTACACACACACACACACACATGCACAAAAGAAATGTGCACTCAAGCTCACAAGCAAAGCACTCAGACCTGCAGGTTTCATGTATACACATTCATGCATTTACAGGACACACCTGTGCATGCACACACCCACGCAATCACCTCACCACGACACCCAAACAAACCCAGTGTGAGGTGGATTTACTGTAAACAAAGCCTACAGGAAGACGATCATGATGCCGTCAAGTTTGGGTTCAGTTTGCCCACAAGTGATTTGAGGATTCGTGGTGCACAGCAGGTGCACATCACTGTGGTTTACATGTTTTTTTTTTAGGTGCGGTTCAGATATGGACAGCTGGTTCTGGGGCGATTACAGGTAGGTGTTTCATAAAGCCAGATTTCCAGTGAAACCAGGAAAGGAGGTTTAAGTAAGTCTGACCTAAGTCATCTTAGAAAACGAACCCTCTAGCCTGGTCCAGGTCAGGTTCATTTTCAGGCCTAGCTACACTTCAGGATTAAGCAGTGTTACAATCAATCAGACCGAAACACAGTGTTTTCTCCAAAGTTCCTCCGTGACGGTTCATCTTTACAGCTGTAATGTGAATGTGACTTAATTGCAACACCAATTGCAATTGGGGTTTTAAAATACCGGAGTTTCCCTTTAACTTTTCAGTACATGTCAAGTTCATCACATTTTGACATGATATTGTGTGAGTGTAATTAAAATCTGAGGATCCTTCTTTTTTAGTTTGAAGTATCTGCACAGTATTTTAGTCAAATGTGTGATTTTGAATACACTGAAATTCAGTAATAAAGCCAATATAAAACTGACCCATGGCTGTTTCACCATGTGTTGTCTCTTTAAATGTCACTTAAATACAATTAAAGGAACAGATGCCCTGAAATCGGTTTATTAAAAATACAAAGGGGGCACAGACAATCTGCAGTTATTTAAACCATGGTATGGAGGCTGTAATGCCACCATCTGAGTAGCACAATCCAACTCATGCTAACTATCTTATGCTATTAAATAAATCACCTGACTGGAGTCCTATTTCATATGCCAAAACTGTCAAATGTACATCCTACTTCAATACATTTTTGGTTGTACAAAGAATGCTCACATTAGTTATGCGAGACTTGGACCCTCAATGCCATGACTACAAGCAGAGCGCTGCAACAGACTGAGCTAACAGAGGAGATCAGTGGGGTTGAATTCATCGCTACTTGTGTCGAAGCCTGAGCTCACCACTAGTCTACAGCGTGCACTAAAAGTTCACTTTTGCATTGTTAAGTGAAGTGGTTTTGTTAGTTTTTACTTTAATATACTATTCTTTATATTATATGTTTCATATGTGCTGCTCTGTGGCCGCAAACATCACAGTTTTGTCTTTACAGACTTGACTTAATCCGATCTCATCAGCTCTAACTTGGTTTTATGAAACAATTTAACCTCTCGGCATTTTTTTGTTACCTTCAAGTTTCTCACCAGAACACATTTTGTGTGTCTATTAAGCTCTTTGAATCTTTTTTTTCTCACATTAACAATGAAGGAAGCCCTGATAAACCCACTTTACACTGCCTGCCCAGCACCAAACTGCAGACACAATTAGCGAACATCTAGCAGCTAAAGGGCCCGAATGTGCAACAGGAGCACTTGGAGAAAAAGCCACACATGAAGCTATAACAGGTCCTTGTTGGATACAAACCTACTGAGGTTATCTTGCTCTGAGGTGGCAGTATGAACCAGTTACCCACACAGTCACAGGCAATAAAGCATTTGATATGATATATATAAAGCATTTAATGTGTTATCTACCCAATGCCCTTTCTATTTCACTTCATTTTGCAGGTGATCACCCGAGAGCTTGTGTCTTAAAAAACAAAAATAAAAAACCTCATCGCTTTAAGTATTTCTGATTCTATAGAAGCTATTTCATTTTTGTGCTCTGAGAAACTCAGTCATTTTGAAATAAGTGTACAGAGTGTGGCATCAGGGGCTAAACAGATGGAGAGGAACTCTGAACGAGGCGAGGTGGAGTTCAACAAGCCTGTTCAGGTGGAATAAATCAGGCTGTTTGTGAACAGAAGCCACGGTTTGAGGAGCGGCGGTGACTGTTCAGTGTCTGTGTAAAGTTTACTGTCCTCCTGTTGAGCCCAGCGGCTCTAAGAGGAGCTTCCTCAGTGGTGCTGTTGTTATGAGCAGGATTAGTTCAACTGCCAGGCTGAAGTCTGTCTGTATCTGCAGTGACTCACTAATGGACAATCTGCAAACTCCACCTGGTCATGTTTATGCAGTCTAAATACTTTTAATGTTTCCATCCAAACAGAGAAGCAGTTCAAATATGCTCTTCTTTAATGAGCACAGTATTGAATTGCTATAAAAGAGGCTCTGTGGATCCTCACACAATCCATGATGGCTTTCCCATGACTACCACTACGTGGCGCACTGAGTCATGAACTCAAACCGCAGCACAGCACAGTGAAGATGTACAGCCCTGAAACCTGAGGAAGTTTTAAAATGTCTGACACAAATGTGTGGCCAATAAAAATGCATAAAAACATGAAATAGCAAACCGGAAGAAATGAAAGCAGTTTTGCTTTCGTGCTGACAGTAAAATGTGTGGCTTTTCTCGGGTCATTTGCTGCAGAATGGAAATGTTGTTTTCCCCCAAACAAGCTGCCAGCTGAGATACTTTCACTGGTTTCAAGGCTAAAAGAGCTGTCTTGAAAGCAGTTGCGGCCTGTCTTGAGGCAGGACAAAGCACTGGGAGAGCACTGCATATACTGGCAAGATAATAAATGTCAGTAAATTAATAAAAAAAAAAGTTAATTTGCTTGGGAAACAGCTGAACGTTGGTTATGGCACATTTGAATAAAAGCATTTTAACTGGAAAAATGTTAGAAAGTGAAACTTAGACGGTTTGATTAGATCGAGATGTTAAGTGAAAATTAGGTGTGTCCAGTGAAAGCAGCACGTTTATGAATTGATCTGGGATCTGTCTGCCGGCTTGGGAGGCGCAGATGCCCCCCTCACCCCCGCCACCCCCACCAAGGAGGGACCTTGTTTTTGTAAGCGAAACGCCCGTCATTCAAAATCCAAGCCAATGAGACTGAGCGACCGTGAAAGTGTACACTGCAAGAAATAGCTGCAATAACAAACAGCGCTGCAGCGGCTGCACTCTGATCCCACATGAATGAAGAAGTTGATTATGACAGCCTCTCCGCGCGGTGAACAAATATGTCCATTTCTACGCGGATTGGTAAGATGTTATTGCCTCTTTCCGGGTGGACCGGTCTGCTTTGCAAGGGTTTTCTGCAACCTGTGAAAACGTGAAGCATCACAAAGTGGAAACAGAGCCTTTTTAAAAAATACATTTGCATAAAACTTCATTTAAATTGACAAAGCGAGCCGCAGAACATTCAACAGTATCCGACACATTTTTTACAGTGTGCCCCGGCTGGCACAGTAGGAGGAAGGGAGAGGGAGAGAGAGAGAGAGAGAGAGAGAGAGAGAGAGTGATTGGGGGGGAGAGAGAGGGCTCTGGGGGGAGGAGGGGTGCTGGTCCTGGAGAGCATGGCCGCAGGAGCCCGAGCGCTGACTTGGTTTGGTTCCTCCACATCGATAACACCGCTTCTCGTGACGCTCGCCAGGGGACATTTAACCCGGAGATTGTGTGCGTTTACGCGCGGCGGAGAGGTTTGATTTACTGCGTGTGTCGTTGTTCGGCAGGGCAGAAGCGCTCAGGCAGCTGCGGGTTCAGCCGGAGCTGAAGAAGCTGCTGGTTTGAGTCTTCTTTTTTTTTTTTGGCGTCTTGGTGATTCACAGCGAACAGGAGGAGAGAGACCAGGATCCGGAGAGAGCGACGGCACGGGGACTGCGTTTCTGCTCCCTTTATCTTTGCATTGTGGAACATTTATTCTCAGATTTTTACATTTGTTCCACTGCGTACGCGACGTTGCCTCCTCTCTGGGAAATTCACTGCGAGTTGGAGAAACTGTTCGGTGCGCGGAGCGGAGTTGTTCGCGGCTCAGGCAGAATTATTGTGGATTTTCAACGTCGAGTCACCACTTTAAGTAGTGAGGTGAGTGAGCGAAGTCATTTATCTCGCTGTCAAATCGCAAACTGAACAAGAAACCGCTGTTTTCAGAGAAGAGAAAGACACTTAAGCTTTCCACCGAGGAGGGAGCTACATCTGTGCGGGAATAAAAAAGCGTGAAGTGAACTCTCATCCCTTTCTCATCCCAACACTTCACCGCCACGTCCATCAGAATCTTTCACCCTGAACCAGACGAGGGGCTGTAATCAATTTGGTTTCGTCGGAGCTCCAGAGCAAATATGCCGCAGGTGGAAATGATCCTCTTCCTCATCCTCATCATTGGGATGTGTGTGTACGGCCAGGACCCGGCTTCCAAGGTGGTGTCCGACCGCTACGCCGTCTACTGGAACCGGACCAACCCCAAGTAAGTAGCTTGCCCGCCCTCTCACCCGCTTGCCCGCAGGGACGCACCGGCACACAGGGGCTCCCTCCGCCCGCAGGAGGCAGCGGACTTCACCCTTGAAGGTTACCCGGTTGCAGCTGCACTCAAACGGGTTTACAGTAGTTTTATTGTTGAGTGACTGGATGTACAGTCTGTGCACTCTGAGCTCCATTTGATGCATCACAAGTGCTACAAATCAAAGTAATCCCCTTAAAGAAGCAAAAAAAAACAACAAAAAAAGAAAAGTAAAAACGGATCTGTTATTACAACAATTTGTAACAATGCCTATTATGATAACATTTGCTTTGTATTACCACCATTAGGAACTCTTCTTCGGCGCACACGCGGTTGATAAATTCAGTGTTTGTTAGGTTCACGCTACTACTATCAACCTTTAGCCCTGTTCGTTGTCTTCATTGATGGATTGTTGTGATGATTACGGTTTAACAGTCCTCTATATCTGAATCATAGGTGTAAGCAACTGTGCGCGCGGGAGCAGAATAAATCTTCACCTGACAGAGGAACAACAAGGCGTCTCACACGGGCTGCCCGCTATAACGCACCTTTACGCGCTATTACGCATTAACGTTCAGCGTTTGCTCCATGTTCAGGTCAAAATGAAAATACACGAGGAGTGTTACAGGCGCTGGGAGAAACGCATTCGGCTGAGCTGCGCCTGCTGCGCTGAAATAATGCTGAGTCGCTTCCAGTCTGCTGCCATCGATTAGAATTGATAGACTTTTTTTTGTGGTGCCAAATGGAGACACATCCTGCGAGACCTTGGAGATATTTTTATTTTATCAAGTTAGAGTTTATGTGCTTTATTATTCGTCTATCACAGTCAGTGTCACACTGCTTTTCACAGAAAGTACTGAGAAGGTGTATTTTGTCGTGTTGGGTGACGTTTAAAACTTTAGGTTTGCATGTGAACAGTCTTTTCACATGAGCCCGGATGCTTCTAGTTTAAATACTAAAGTGACATTTCTCTTCCCAAACGCCCTCCTGTGTGTGTGTCAGGGCACCTCCCTTGGTGACTCAGTGTCTCACTCTTGGCCCTTGAGCACAAACTGATATAATGAGTGTGTGTCACTTTGTTTCAGTTGGACTGGGATACCTCCACTTCGCTCTGGTATTAGCAGGCTACAGTTTCGGCATGAGTCAAAAGAAAAGAAGATATTTATATAAATATTTGCCCTGGGACAAGAAACTGGTTTGTTGGGCTGACTGACGGGATGTTAATGATACAAATGCAAATTGTGACATCAAAGGCTGCTGCAGTTCCTGCTCAGCTAACAGACACATATCTGAATCTGATAACCGCTTTCTGTGCCACTCACATGCTGCAGGTTGGTTTTTGTTTGTCTGTTGGCCTTCAAACAATTCCCAGTTCCCAAGTCTGGTTTCTTGGTTGCCATGCTCCCCCGTCCAAGTGCCCGCCCCCCTCTTCCAAAACCTCCCAGGCCCATGCTGGGGCAGACAATAAGGGGGTACACAGGGGTATTTCAGCTGCGGCCAAGGCTCAGCGTGGTGCTCGGTCTTGTGAGAGATCCACACATGCTGAGGTCACACACTTGGTAGTAACCAGGCGAGTTGCAGGTTAAGCAGCACAGAGGGGACCGTTGTCAGGGTCAAAACCGGGGCAGTACCGCCAGCCATGGGGCCCGGTGACAGCCCCCGGCACGGCACCCCGCCTGGGCTTTGTCTCTGCAGAATGGAGGCTAAATAAATGAGTAACTCTAAATGACTGTCTCCTTTTCTCATTCATGACTTTAATCTAAACCTGACCCGGGCTGTATAATGTAAGAGACGGCCGTGTTTAAAGCCTGGGGCCTCCTGACCTGCAGCAGAACCTAACAGTATTCCATACAAGCTCGCGGGCCCCAGATCCCTGCTGTTTAATGTAACCATACTCAGTATTGGAGCCCTGGGAACCTGCTGCGGTACAGTCCCAACTTCCAGATGAGCTTTCTTACCCCCCTCTTCTGCCTTCTCTGCTGCATATTTGACCAAAGTGGGGAAAAATGGCATCCGGAGCAGCAGTCCATACTCAGCCATTCATGAAATCCCCTACAGGAGCTCTGGAATTGAAATGGGAAGTGAGTCGTGAAAAATGGAAATGTGATGACATTTTCATGTTTTTCTATTGTTTCAAAGGGGCAGAGAGGAGACTTTTTGTAATTTAGATAAACGTGTGTCCATGTTTGCTGTGCTTTCATCTCAGGGAAACATCTTCCTGCACTGATGCTTGTTGCTGATTAGGCCCAGACGAGCAGAACTCTGAGCGGTGGAGGAGGGACTTACAGCCCTGAGGATGGTTCAGTTTGAAAAGCTTCCACAGTGACAGCGAGTAGCTGCGCTCGTATAAGCTACTTAATGAAATAAAATGAAACTCCAGTATCAGAGAGCCTTGTTAGAAGGACACAATGGATGTAATGACTCTAGGTTGTTTTTTTGATGCAAGATCCCCCCAAAAAGAACCATAAAGGCTTCAGATAACTGTGCCATTTTGGTATTCATCAGTCAAATGTAATTCACTCGGTGGAGAGGCTGCAGTGAAATCTTTTGCATTGTTTGGTATCCTCAGAGTCAGCCCATTAGTCAGGGGATGTTATGTGCGTAAGATGTGCACATAGTTGCTATGCAGGTTTGGAAAGTCTGGGAGTGCTCCTAATTTGGATGTAACCCCAAAAAGTATTTCACAAAAATCTGTTAGCGGCAAAACACTATTGTGTCTCCGGAGTGGTTTCAGACATCATCATAGAGGAATAATGAAGAGTAACGCGTAGCGGCCGTACTACAGTACACTTCCCTGGTCATATTGACATGGTATTGTTAGCAGTATCTAAGTTTATGAGTCGTATAAGTACTTGGTTCCACTTTCTAATATGGCATACTTTATAGGTTGTTACTAATGGATTTATTAATGTGAATAAATAATTTATTAATGTTTATAGATCTGTAAGAAACCTTTTGTTAGAACAACGTTTGTGTTGCCAGGTTGCAAAAAAGTAGTCTCTCCAATGGACAGTTCCACCTCCTACCTTCTGAAAAGGAGCTGCAGAACATGTAGACCAAAACCCATTTATAAATTTAACAACTTATTGACATTTAAGGCTGCAGACTTGATGGGCTATTGTAGTGGAAGAACCCTTTATTAATGACTTAGTAACATTATAATTACACACCTGATGGCTTATTACAAAGTGAGAAACTTATTAGTAAAAACTAGGGGTGTCTGAATTTACATATTCACACGGTTTCTGAACATATGAGACATGCTGGTTTTGAACTGCCCGTGGGAAGAATGAACACGTAAGAGTCTGTCCATTCTTGATTAAAAACTGTTTTTGCTCTCTACTTTTCTCTATTTAAAGCATATGTGAAATTACTTTTTCTCTAACTCATGTATTTCTCCGACTGTTGCCTCTCGTCTCGTCTTTCCCCTGTGAGTGTGTATCTCGCTCACTGAGTGGAGTTACGTTGCTTATCGGAATGCGCAGATTTGATTGGCTGAGTAGCGTCACGTGCGATGATTTACAACGCATGCAGTTGGTCTGTGAGTTTCCTGGACCGCTAAACCATCGCCGTAAAGGCTAGAAAAGCTGTGCCGGTTAAAACAGAAACGCTCCCTCAAAATGTAATAATTCTCAATAATCTATCAGTTATAGATCCGGGTCTGGATAAGACGGCGTCTGGGTCCAGACCACAGTCCGCCTATTAGTGACCTTGGCTATATATCATGATATATTGGGAGAAACCAAGCAATTCTATGTAAAATCATACATAGCACCCCCATATAGCCCGAATAGAATGATCCTTTGTTTCATAACCACATTTTCTAGCCACTGCGGCAATTCTACTGTGAGATTTGCAGTCGAAGCAGGCCATATATTAGAATGTTTGACTATTCGGGGTCACCTCTATCAAAAACTAAACTACATTTTTTGTAGGAATTTAACACACAATTCCGTATGTGGAAAAATACAAACTTAGTTTAATTTTGTGAGTAAAGAATAATGAAGAACAATGTGTAACTGATGTTATACTGTAGCCCCTGTCATATTGACAAGGCACTATTAGCAGGATATAGAAGTTAACGTAAGTTGGAACAAAATGGTTAATAAATAATTTAGAAATACTTTGTAGGTCAGAGGTTGTGATTGCATTAGCTAGTTGCTAATGTCTGATCTATAAAGCATTAATAACTGATTTATTATTATGAAACATTAGTTACAATTCATAAACCCTTTATAGAGCTTCCCCTGTTAGAACGTTGTACTGTTAAAAAGTTGGTAATAAATGGAGTTTTTGAAGACAAGAAGTCTTGAAAAGTCAAGACCTAGGACATAAAAACTGTAGCATTTTGTGGTGGAAAAGCTAATGTAAAAAAAATGAGCCACAGATGTTCCTTGTCAGAATAAAGTGTATGAGTAGGGTATTTAGTGCTGCTCTGACAAGGAGCTATTAGTGAATTCCCTTCTCACCAGCTATTTAGCTGCTTCATTAAAAGCCACCCGGGTCCATATGGTCCGCGCCCAGGCGTTGCCGTGGCCCAAGGTGTTTATTTGTTGCTGATAGGTGGGATCAACGGAGAATCAGAGCCGAGTTCCGCCCCTAATCTCCCAAGCTGTTTGTGTCTCAGACGCCATGGAAACTGATACCCCTCGTCATCAAAGAACCTCATTGGGTGGGACTAACGACCTGACAGCTGGGGAGAGAGGGATTCCAGCATTCAGGGAGAGCACTGTCACCCCAGGGGTTTCCTTTAATCCCTGATAATGCCCATCCAAAGCTTTCCCTAGCAGATGCAACATATTTCCCCAGAAGACAATCTTTTCAGTGGCCTGTTTTCACGTTTGCTATAAGTGTTTTATTATTGACTTAAAAGCCCTCTCTGATGATCCAAACAGTCTTTTCCCTCTCAGTTTCTGGACATACTTGATTGTTTTTGGTTGAGGTAATACCTCAGAAATGGGAGTAAGCTCCTTGACTTGACACTTTCTTCTCATAGCAGAATGACCTCTGCTATTTGCTTTTTTTTACACTACTCTCTTTTTAATCTCCACTTAAAGAAACAATGCTCCATTTTTCACTTGGTGCCGAGCTGATGTTGTGATAGTTTCCCAGTGGCATTGTGAGTTGCCCTGTTTGCATTGTTCCCAGTGTTTACCCTTGCTTTCCCCTCTCAGCCTTTTTCCCGGCTCCCTGCCGTTCGGTTCCGCTTGGATTAAAAACGGACACAAAAAGGCAACCCCGTCCAAATATTGACTGGGTCTCAGGACCGCGGCCCTCTCCCAGCGCCGGCACAGAGCGCCTGAAAGGCCGCTATTGTTCTGCTCTTACTCAGCGGCCCATAGCCAGCTTTTAGCTGTGCAGAGAGACAGACTGAGAGAAGGAGGAGACGGGAGAGGGAGAGGTGGTTGTGGAGAGTGTGCATAAGTTATGTGAGGTGGGGCAGGGGGATTATAACAAGGGGGACAGCACAGTCGAAGGGGTGAGAGAAACTTCCGCATAAGAGGCCAGAGGCTACGACAGGGGAACAGTGTCCAGGCTGCCGAGTCCCGGGGTGGGGTCAGAACCAGTGTTTCCACCCTGAGGAAGTGTCAATCTCAAAAGGCATCAAAGAGAGCTGACAAATGTGATTTCCTGCAGAGAGGGTTCAAAAACTATCAATAAACCGAGGATGAGAGGCTTCTTATATGAGGTTTGCCTTCCATTTTATTACAAAGTGCACGAGCATTACGCCTCCTCACAGCATTCAGCACATGAAATGAAAGATCGCCACATCACAGATAGGAAATCTCCCTCATTCAGTTCCTCACTTAATGTCAGTTTCCTACCACTCGGTGTACTCGAATCAGTCCTGCCTTACAGAATGTACTTAATAAGACTGAACCTTCAGGTCAATTAAGCTGTGAATTTCATATACTAAGCTTTCTGCAGAGGGGGATCAGTTGTCCTGTGGAGACAGCCGTCATTCCTCATGCTCTCTACGACCCTGCCTGCAGAGAGAAGCTGCCCCGGCCCTCAGGCTGCCAGGGCGTGATTGACAGGAACTAGTGACGAGGGGTTACTAATAAGTGTGGCGGGTTTATTGGTTTACGGCAAGATTTTTTTCAAGTTCTGGCACAGCAAATGCACGGTGGTTACAATAACTGCATTTTCTTTTGCTATTTCTATTTTTCATCATAAGAATGCTTGTGTCTTGTGAAGTTTTTTATTGTCAATTTCTACTGTCAAATTCTTGTTTTCCTATAATAAGAGCAAACAATTGGCCAATGCAGCATGACTTCTTCAATCATTTTCTAATAGAAGTCAACTTGTTTCAAGAATTTTATAGTATTTAATGTCAGCATCTCGAAGACAGAATAAGGTAAATCACTGCACTAGAATCAAGAAAAATCTCACTTAAATGTAAAAAATTCAACATAGAAGTGAAAAAAATCTGCCCATGCAGTATGATCCTTTCACCAGGTTTCCAATACAAATCAGCTTGTTTCAAAAATGTTCTAGAACTGAGTCTCAGTATCTTGAAAGAAGACTGAATAAGGTAAATCACTGAACTGGAAACAAGAAAAGTAATCTAGAAAGTTAGCAGAAGTGAAAAAGTCTGCCCACGCACAATGATCATTTAAACCTGTGTCCGTTACAAATCAACTTGCTTCAAGAATTTTCTTGAATTAAGTCTCAGTATGCTTAAATATGTGAAAAAAAAATCTGCCAGCAGGCAACTGCAGCCAGATTCCAATAGAAGTCAACTGGTTAAGAATTTTCTAAAACTAATTGTCTAGAATTAAAAAAAATCACACTTGAATCTAGAAAATTCTTCTCATAACTGAAAAAAATCTGCTTCAATCAACTTGTTTCAAGAATATTCTGGAACTGTGTCCCCTTGAACTAGTAAATTAAAATAAGCATAAAATAAGTGAAAAAAAATATCTTCCAGTGCAGCATGATCATTTCAGCCAGTTTCGGATACAAATCAACTTGTTTCAAGAATTTTCTTGAACTAAGTCTCACTATCTTAGAAGAAGACAAGAATCAAGAAAGATCACACTCGAATCAAGAAATCTTTGCTTAAAATATGTCAAGTGATCTGCCAGTGAGGCAAGATCACCGCAGCCAGATTCCAATAGAAGTCAACTTGTTAAGAATTTTCTAAAATTGATTGTCTAGATTCAAGAAAAATCACACTCAAAATTCTACTCGTAAGTGAAAAAAATCTGCCCATGCAGCACAGTAACTTCAATACAAATCAAATTGTTTCAAGAATATTCTGAGTGTCCTCTTGATCTACAAAATTTTAATAAGTGAAAAAAATCTTCTAGCGCAGTATGATCGTTTTAGCCAGTTTCCGATACAAATCAACTCATTTCAAGAGTTTCCAGAATCGAGTGTCAGTATCTTGAAAGAAGACAGAATAAAACGAATCGCAGAACTAGAATAAAAAAGAAAATCTTTCAGACATATGTTGATATAATAATAAAAAAATTTCTAGAATTGACCCTGTGGTATTATCTTGAAAGAAGATGCAACAGAATAAGGGGAATTGACACTTGAATCTAGAAAATTGACTAAACATGTTGGAAACAGGTTGAAATAATGTTTGTCTACTTGCAGGTTTTTTTTTTTTCACGTGTTTAAGAAAATAAAAAAACTTTTATGACTCAACAGTTGATAAAAATGAGTTGATAAGATTCACTGTGTCCAGATCTGATACTGTGTGAGTTTGGCATCCTGTGTTTGATATGCGCGACAGTCAATGGATTAGCGGGGGACTCTTCAGGCCTAATCTCGCAGTCTCACTCCGCTGCACAGAGGTTCACTTTTCTGCCGTTTTAATCTTGGTGGGGCTTTTTTTTTTCTTTTTTTGTGTATGCAGTTTAAATGTGAGTGGTGAAATGGCATCCCCTGTGTCTTTGTAGGCACCGGTGAGGGTATTAGCAAAGAGGCTCTAAGGAGCTTAAGAGGTCAGCCCTCCCTTTGTGTGGAGACACAAAACACTTCCTGTGGGACCCTTCACCCCTCTCTGTTCTTCTCTCAGAAAGCCAGGCCCTGCCTGACCATTCACATTAATCAGCCTTAGCTCCTAATGACTGCAGTAAAGCTTCTAAAAACTGCTTCCAAAAAGGTCCTAAAGAGCCTCTAAGCTGCTAACAGACTGGGGAAGGCTGCTGCTGTTTGTAGGGCATCACACAGTATCAAAGATAGCAGGGTGGGTGCTTGGCCATCCTAGTGTCCAAAAATAATGAAATAATGAAACATGAGTTTATGTAGGCTTGCTGTGTAAACTATAGCCGAAAAAAAAACAGTGAGTTTGTCATGCAGCTGCTAGAATGTGCTTCTTGTTCTGTCCTATGCACTTACATGTCTGTGAAAATCTCCATCTTACCAAGAGATTTTTGTGTATTATTGAATCCTAAAAATCTTATTTCCTTTTTTTTAATAGTGCACTAAGATTATTTCAGCTTGTTTCCAACACAAATCTTGTGTCGAGCATGTTCCACAAACACGTTTCCTGATTTCAGTGCAACAATTGGCCTTATCCTGTGTTTCTCACTAGAAACAAGTTTTGACGATCAGTCGAAGATTTGTTTTGGAAACAGATTGAAATAACTGGTATATTTTTTTCCTCTACACTTTTAGGAGTCATAATAGACAAAATGACTTGCAGTGTAGAAGTTAAAGGTACATTTATACTCCATACTCAAAGTAGGACTGAGTGAAAGCTGTATCAGTAGTGTTTTCTCTTACATGTTTGGAGTATTTCGAAGTGAATAACTCTCTTATAGTGGACTTAAAGGTCTGTGGTTTTGACATGTTAGCTGTGATGCCAGTAGTTTTTTATACACGACACTGGTATCCTGACAGGGAAGGAGTCTCTGTCTCTTCTGATTTAAGACAAATTGAGGTAATGAGAAAATTGGCACATCAGTAGATTGAAATCACATACAATCACAGCTGAAATGTAAATTGGCTTGAAATACATGCTTGATAAAAAGCAAATGTGATCATTTTGACAGCGGGGGCCAAACCTACAACTAAATGTTTCTGGAACTATATTTGGGTCACTGCGGCTTTGGAGGGAGGCCTGAAACGAAAAGTATGTGTACCTCCTCATCAGGGCAATAGTTCCTGATTTTAAATGGCTGCTGACTTTGAGCTTTTTGTATATCTTGGAAGAAATTAGACAAAGCTGATGTGTGAGTGTGTTCCTTTTCCAGCCAAGGTTTTGTGAATCATGTGTGATTCACAGAGGAGTGAAGCTGTCTGAGTGGCACGTACGATCGCCCGTTTTTCTTTCAGCCACAAAGACAAACCAAAACATCTCTGGTGAAGCAAACTATGCTTTTGTGGGAGACGCCGCTGCTGTCTAATTGCTTTTGCTGCTCCGGTTCAAATGTCTCATGTAATCACTTGGGTATGAGGGTTTATTTGATGATGGTTTGGAGCTGTGTTTTACATACCACAACAGAGAAGAAGTTTTAGCTTGTTTTGCCGCTGTCAGACTGCCGCGGTGAAAAAAACTGGAAGGACAAACATTATGTATTTGCGTGTGAAGAACAGTTGTTGTTTCGGGAACTTGGTGTGACTTTGCGGGACCTTTCGTGTGGCTCTCTGGTCCGTTGAGACTCAAAGTGTTTCCTCCTGTTGGATTTCAGCACACTTGGTGCTTTGGGACCCATGAAATATTAAAAAAGCTGTTTGTGATCTCACGATAGAGCCTGGACAAACCTTCACACGCAACCAGGAGAAATCCAGGTCAGGACTGCCACGACTTTAATAGAGGGGTCGACATGATGTCGGCTTTTCTTTTTCTTTTTCACAAATTCTTTCCTGGCCTGTGTTTCTTTGCTGATAAATGACTGCGATTAAATTGTTTTTGGTATTTTATCATCGCACAACTTGAGTTGCAGGGTCATTAATTGAAATCTCAGACTGCCAAGATCTGTAAACTTTCCATAGACGTGGCCTGACTTCTCCTCCTCTTCGCCTTTTCTCTGTGGTGTGCGGCGGAGCGAGGAGCACAGGCAGCCATTTTCCAAAATCGACTCCATTTTGTTTCAAAGAATAAAAGTAGGTTACGAATCCTGGGATGTCACTTGAGAATTTTCTGATCTTTTTTCTGATTTTTCTGATCTGAGAGCACTCAACTACTGCAAAAAAACAATCTCCTTCTTATGAAGTCATTTATGTCTCTTATCGAGGTCTGAAAGTCTGATTTCCCTGAAGTTACAATATTTCTAGCTGTTATCAGTGCAGATCAGATTCTAGTGCAGTGACCTGCTTTACTTGTTTCTAGTTTGAAGATTCATTCATTTCTAGAAAATCTAGATATTTTTGATTGATTTCTATTGGAAACAAGTTGAAGTATTCTTTCTGCGCTGACAGTTTTGTTTGAAGAAAAGTTTCGTTTTTAAGACTCAGTTATAGCAGTAAATTATATGATTTAGCATCGCTTAAGATTCAAAGGATCGTCCTAACTTTGCAGCCACATTTTATCACTTAGCTTTATCTGTGCAGGTTGATTGATAAAGGCTGAATTTGGGGGCAGGCAAGGAAAAAAATCCCCTTCTACAAACAAGCAGAACATTCTGTTTTCTATAGAAATATTTTTTTTAAATCTGCCAGTGAGGTAGACAAAATGACTTTATAAGATTTCCTGAAACATCATAAAAATGTTAATCATGCCGCTACAAAAGTCTGATCTTAAAATTAATTAAAAACACTTGATATGAGCAATCAGCAATATGAGAAATTCAGATAAAAGTTCTTCAAACTACATTGTGTTTTAATTCAGCTCAGTTCAGAAGTTAATGAGACAACTGCTGTGTTGTTATTGTCTTGTCTAGCCTTTGAGATTGGTCTGATTCTTGAACCAAGTAAATCCATGTAGAGCTCTCTTAACAGATGTTTGAGACATGAGTGCGATGACACAATTCACTGTTTAGATGTTTTTCTACCAGAAAATCAAGACCAATTACCTTGAAACAAGTTTAATAATCTATTCAAATATCTTTGAATGAGGTTTTATGACTTTGTTGAGTCTGAGCTTTATCTCGCAGGCTGATTGACCTACTAACACAATGACGTTCGTACAAGCTGTGATGTGTTTGTTTGTGCACAAACCCGTTCACTGTGATCACTGCTGCCCTACATGAGCTGGTACGTCGGCGCTCATATCACTGGCCGTGGCAGCAGCAGCCGCACGGTGGGAACACGCGGGCAGACGCTGGGAGCGCTCGCGCCGATGATCCCCTTTTATGTCTTGGCTCCATCAGGGCCCTGAGTTATTCTAGTGCATAATTGATGGAGGAGTTAGAATAGCAGAAGTAATGCGATGAGAGGGTGCAGCCAAGCGGAGCGAGGGATCGCGTGCGTGGGGCTGCAAACATTGCAGGGGACGAGAGGAGGGCATCTGGCGTAACAGGTCCCCGCACTGAGTCGACACAGAGTATGTCAGCGCCCTAGCCAATCGCAGCTCTCCTCTTCTCCGCCAATCACATGGCTCCACCTGAGCGGAGTACTACGCTCTCATGAATCGAAGAAGAGACTCTTCGGTTAGCAGTGCTTTTCAGAGCTCTTGTCGGCTTCTATTCCGTCTTATTCCTGCTATTAAAGCTTCAAGTCGATTGTGATGTATAATTGAGATCATTACAGTTTACTGGACATTCCACTTCGACTGGAAAGGAATGTTGTAAATCACCGCAGGGTATTTTTGGCATCAAAAGGCATTCTTTGTCCCTGTAGTGGATTCTGAGGTCAACTTTGCGGTAACAGCAGTGACAGGGTGGATATCACACCTAGACGAGCACCTACAAAGAGAAACTAATGGCCCAACAAGCCCGTATTGTCTGTTTAACAAAAGGGACAAGGTGACAGAGAACCTGTCCCGTCCCTTCAAAGACTCTGAGGGAACAAATGAAAAACAGGAGAGGAGACGGGTTTCATCCCTCAACTCACCCAAAGTTTCACTCTGATTAAATGTCATTAAGTTTTTTTTTTTAAAGTAAAGAATATGAAAAAAATTATACATGAAAAAGGAAAGAAACAAAAATGAGTCATTAGTTAGGTTAGAACTATGATTGAATGCACCAAATACATCTCATTTTACTCTGAAGTGGTCACTTTTTAGTAATTTCTTAGAACTTACAGCACAGAGCACTGTAAAAAATAAAAGGCAAAAAATAAATAACAAAATGTAATCAGTTGTTTAACACAATGTAATACACTGACCTTTCAAAATCCTAAAAGCAAGAAGTAAATCTGCAAGTGGTGGTGAGATGACAGCACTTGTTTACAGTAAAAGCTCACTTAATTTAAGAATTTTCCTCGGAAATAAAAAGAAGAGTCAGTATCTTGGAATAACTCAAGAAAAGTCAAGAAAATGACTTCTAAAAAATGCTTCATAATACATAAAACATAATCATTTGCGCTGGAAGGTGAAATAATTTTACCTCATTAGCAGACTATTTTCACTTGTTTTTAACAAAATATGATGTTGGAATTAAGGGGGGGGGGGTTTGCACTGTAATCACCACACCTTCAAACAAAAATGCTTAAAAATTGCATCTTGCCTCCTATTACACAAACCATATGACTCCTACATAGAGTGTTTGTATCAATTAGTTTTATGTTCTGTGTCTTAATATGGAAAGTGTATACTTGCACCCAGCTAATAGGAATTTATTGTAATTTCACAGGCAGGCAAAGTGTTCTTTTAATTATCCAGCAGCCAGCATAATGAAAACAGTTAAGTTGGGAAGAGTTCTGTGTGTGGCGGAACAGACAGTACCCGGTGTCTGAAGCCGGCTCACAGACACACAGACCTGTCCAGCAGAGCACTTAGAGGCCACTGGACCGGGACTGTGCCTATTAAGATCATAAAATCCCACTCATAAAGATGTTTTATTTGTTTCCTGAGTGTGCCGGCTGCTTGAGTTTCCATCAGAAGTCTTTATGGCTCAGCGCTCATATTTCTGTCTCTGGATGGAGGTGACTATTAAGTTTTAGTGGACTTTTGTAAGTAGCAAAAGCCTGGTCACCATAAGTTCACTAATTATTTTTTTTATTTCCTTAATGGACTTTTTTTTTTAACAGCAACGTGAGGCTTTGTTATAGATTGTGATTATATGACGGTTGTTATAATATGTACATCACAGGGAGAATGTATTTCAATTTATAGCTAAATATTTAAATCAGTAATTTTAAGTAAAACCCCAGCAAAGTATGCTTTTTATCAATATTATAATAGATATTCTATTATTATTCATATGTCATGGCTTATGCATTATGCTTTTTAAGTTTTAAAAATATTTTTTTTATTCATAGTGACATATACATTACAACGATATACATTACAGACATTTTCTTTAAAGTAGAATTTGTTTAAAACTAATTTTTAATAAAATTTTGTTTTGTTTTGTTTTTATAATTTTAGACCCTATTTTTCGTTGGAATGAAAATACACCCCAAATCATATTTCTTTTAATCACAAAATATAGTCATATAGAGTGAAAATACATTTTTTGTATATGTATGTTTTGTATATGCATATATGCATTTTCATGAATATGTAATATTGTAATGTTTTCTACAACTATTCCAGTGTGTAATATGACGTTACAGTTACACTTCAACCTAAAATGATTGAATATTGTGTTAAAATGTACAGAATTTATCAATTCAATAGCATTTTTACATTAAGAAAAAAATATTGCAAAATAAAAAATGACAGTAATTTTATTAATTTGACATCCGTTGTGACTTTATTTATTTATTTAAAATGTTTAATAATATGTTTGCGTGGGTGTGCCATAGATTTTAAAATGTATCTGATATTAAGTCTTATGACTGGTGTTGTACCTAAATAACTGCAAAAAATAGTCTTTTCCTAAGCGAGCTGGTATTTGCAGGGTGGAACCTTGCTTTGATGCAGCCATGTCTCGTTGGCGCTGGGTTCCACTTCTGCCACTTTCCCTCGGTTTCACGTATGTGAGCCCGTCTGATTATAGGCTGGAATGAAAAGGGAAGAATTGATCGAAGAAGAAAAAATAGGCCTTAAGTGTGGATGTTGAAGTCCTGTGACTGCTCCTCTAGGTCACATGGTCCTTCCAGAAGTAGTGCTGGTGAGATCTAGACACGCGATACACGGGGGGGTTAGAGAAACATGCCGGCTAAGACGTCACACACATTTACCATCCACCAAGCCACTCCCGTATGGAGGCAGGCCCGTTCTAAATTTTGCCCAGCAACCCAGCAGTGTAGTGGGAGAGTGAGCGTGGCGCTATGGTGCAGCGCCGCTGTCTGACACAATTTTTGACTTTTCCAATCAGAAATCACATTTATTTGTGATTATTTCAAAGTACAGCGGAGACTCTGCATGGGTACAAAGTTTGTGTTGAGATGGTTCAAACGGTTTTAATAATTATTCCTGTGTTGAATTAAGAGTTTGAAGAGCAACTCTGGAGGCTGAGGCACCAGCGGAGAGGTCTTCTTTTTTACATTTGGTGATATCACGTCTTTGTCATTTGGAGCCAAAAATGAGGTTACAAATCCTCCACACTACAGTGCAAGTGGATAAATATGCAAATTTATTCCAAGTCCAAAAAATAAAATAAAAAAAATGGAAAAAACAGGGGTGTGCCCTCTCACAAAGTCACCAATCAGGTTTAACCCATAACCCCGCGGCAGCCAATGAGCCGTGGAGCAGCTGAGCTCTCATTGGCCCGTTGAGCACGGATAACCAAAACTATGCCAGAGACACCAGGGTAGAAATAACCCAGAATCCCTGTTTGCCTGGAGGGAGCAAAGCTCTTAATGCAGCATGTTGAATTCATGCTGCAGCAGCCTACTGATTTCTGGGGGATGTAAACTGAAATGCCAACATCTGAATAAATCACTATCTATATGGTCTCTATTCATCGTGGCAAGAGCACACACACACACACACACACACACGCTGTTGCAGTCCACACCATTATAAATGTTAGAAGGTTACAGGGAACTGAGTTTGCTTTCTCTCTATCATGCTTCTTGCTTGCTCATTATCTCTTCCAGTGCTTCTCATTCCTCTCTCTCTCTCTTTCTTTCCCCTTCCTGTCCTTTCAAAGAAGCTCACGCCTGTTTATCCCCCAGTGATTATGTAAAACAAGTCATTCTGAGTAAAAATCTACCTGTTTAAACTTGAACAAAGCCTGCCCTGTACAGTTTCTTTCTAATACAACAATATACAACAATTACATACAAAACATAGGCTGTTAATCAGACTGCCTGGTTTTGTTTTAGCACACGTAAACCCCCCAAACTGGGCCCCCCGACAAAAGGTATTTGTGATCATCCTCAAATTTGTTTTAGCACCGCAATATCCCAAACTCTGTTCTTCTATGACTCTAGTATCGTGCCCCTCCAAACTGTTTAATTCTCATACCAAAGTGTTTATGTCTTCCCCAGAACTTGTCTATGCCATAGTACTCACAAATCCCCCAAATTTGGAGTAATGCTCCCAAAGTTTTTATTTGGGATGCTCCCAAAACTTGTTAAAGCGCCAGGCTTCCAAAAAATAGTGTACTAACCCCCAAAATTGTTACATACAACACATTTGTTATAGGGTCCAAAAAACGTTCTTGGCATAATCCCAAAATATGCTACAGTGCATGCAAATCCCCCACATTTGGTGTAGTGTCTCAAAAATGTGTTATCTGAGATGATCACAACATTTGTTAGTGTCAGAATCCCATCATTTGAAATTTCTTAGAATTACAAAATGTGTATATAGGCCCAATACATCGCTCTTGTCATGACCGAAAAATATTTTACAGTGCATACAAATCCCCCAAATTTGCTGTAGTGTCCCAAATTTGTTGACAACTACAAAATGTGTTTCCACAGAACCACAGAATGTATTTGTTAGAATCCCAAAATTTGTTATAGGGCTTTACAATTTCTTGTCATTATCCCAAAATATACTGTGGTGCACATGGATCCCAAAATCTGGTGTAGCTCTCCTGTGTGATAATCCCGAAACCTTTTGCAGTGTCTGAATTCTTTGCGATAATTAAAAAAGTTATATGGAAAGGGCTCACAAAAATGTCTTGTCATATATTTTAGTGCACCCAAATTTGGCATAGTGTCCCAAAAATGTGTTATTTGTGATGAAAATTCAAATATTCAGTGCTGTACACTCAATATGCATTTGTTCTAATTGTTTTTTAAAATGTGGTAGGGCCCCAAAAAAATTGTTATTTATAATTTGTACATACACCTACATTTGTTATAGTACACAGACTCCCACTTATTGTGGTAAACCAAAAAGTTTGTCATAACGCCCAAACATTGTTATAGTACCAGAAAATCCAAAAATGTAGTAAAACTTGTTGTAGTTCCCCCAAATTACAAAATGTCTGCCAAGCTAGTACACTATAACACAATCAAGATCAATTATTAGCTTTGAATGTTTTATCAGTGACAAACAATTAACAGGGAAACCCAGACCCAGGTCACGTTTCCAGTACATTCAGGGCGCCCCTGGTGGCCGGGGCCTGATTCAGCTCTGCTGAACCTGGTGTCCAGATGTTTTTCATCCAGCTGCTCCGCTATCCGATATGAGAAGGGCGATTAAAGCTTCTCAGACTTCAATGCTTTGTTCTAAAAAAAATCCACCTTCACTCAGCTGACTCCTTCACTCTTCCAGGTTTGAGCTGAAGTCACTTCCTCCATGTGTGCAACAACCAACCACTGAGCATTCTGTAGGTTGACACTAGTGTAAACCCACCCCTCTGTACTTGATTATGAATTGGGGCGTTCGATCAGCCTCCAGACAACCCAAATGTTTCAAGCCTTCTTCAGAATTTGGACCGGTTTTGTGAGCGTGGATCATTTTTTAGACCTTCTTTTGAGTAAATTGTTTTGGTTGTGATTGTGTACCTGAAAAAGGGTTCAGATGCTGCACAGATGAATCTCAGCACATTGGTGACTTTAATTTGGCGGTGTGCTGTGTGGGTGCAGACACACATTTAATCTGCTGTGGAAAATGAGTCTGCAGACTTTGGGGAGACAAGTGTGATTGCACATGCTTTTACACACACACACACACAGACCATGCATGCCTGCACACACAGGCAAAACCCACGCAGATGCAGGCTTGTGAGCAGGGTGTCATATGTTTATCCTGTAAGTCAGCTGTTTGATCATAAATTGTGATTAATCAGCCATGAGAGCTTTTGAATTAAGTGCAGCTTTTCATGTCAGAGTAACTGCAGCCTAATCCGTCTGGCCTTTTTCCCAAATGCCTTATAGTTCAGCAGAGCAGATGACACAGAGCGGGCCGGCTGGGTGCTGGTTATAGAATGTCTTTAGAACTGGAAAGTCGCAGGTTTTAGTCCCAGTAGTATCTTGAGTGCAATAAATTCCGGCCCCACTGATTAAATGTGCATCGAGGAGGATATTTTAGTTTTCTCTCTAGACAATCTGAGTAGGTGAGGAATCTGCACTCTCTTGTGTCTGTAATAAAAGTCTCAGGTGTGCAGGTAACTCCATGAACAGGCAGATTTCCTGTTTCAGTTTTACTTTAAAACCATCATCAAGAGCAGGTGGAGGTGTCAGGAGGAAACACCAGCTAATAAACACCAGATGTGCCTGCTGATTGGTCAGCGCTATCAGAACATCTATCTTACTATCTTGCAGCTATAGTCTTGATGGTGCTGTTTTCCTCCACATATACTGCAGCAGTCTAACATGAACCAAACACACTAACATATTGCTAACATTGCTAACTGTACGTGCCGCTGGTTAAAGAAAGCTGGTCAGTCAGTGCAATCGAAATACAGTGCCACACGGGCTTTAACCGCCGCAGTGTGGATAGCCAAAATGTTTGCTCAGCCTTGTTCGCTGCTTTCCAGTTAATCGCCGCTTGCATTTGGTCAATAATCATTGTGTTCTTTATGTTCATCCTTTAGGTTGAGATCATCATTTTCGGCACCCAGACAAATCTGGGAATTTATGGATGAATTTCAAAACATGGGTCAAAATCGGGTAATAAAAAAACTCAATACCAGAAAAATCTGATGCCTACCACAACGTTCTTTATTGTAAACAACGTCTTATGGAAGTAGAAGACATAACGTTTGGGTGCCTGGGGACATCATGTAAGATCTGAGGCGAAAATCAGTTTGAACTTGTTTCGTTCCGATTAAAAATCTGGGTATTTTTTTGTGAAAAATCAGTAAAAACCACAAACGACGAGCCTTACCTTCCTGCCATGCATTTCCTTTTTTTGTTTACAGTATATTGTTTCTTTTTCCTCCCTTAATGTTTGCTTGGTAGCCTTAATTGTTCTTGTTTCTCTGCATGTCTGAAAGAAATTTCCTACTAGTCTCATGAGTATCATTGCATTAAAATGCCAATGAAATGCATCAAACTCACCCTGCATGGCATACCATGGGCATGCTGTTCCCTCCCCACAAATGTTTCTCCTACTGCCCTTTTGTTCCGCTCCAGAATGGAGTTGACGCGTGTGAAACCGAACGTGATACCAGGGGCCCGAGAGTTCATTATTTGCCGCTGTTCTCACGGGGCGAGTGAAAAATCATTCCTTTGTGCCTTGGAAGAAAGAGCCTTCCTCTGACCTCATGGTTGCGCAGTGTAATGTCAAAAGGCCCCGAGGTTTGCGCGGTGTAGCCACACCCACTCTGTTGTGGAGCTGCCGTGAAATCCGACCAGGGTTCCCTGTCCCTGAGAGGGAGCTGAGGAAAAAAAACAGCCTCTTGTAAACAAATGTTTGGATCCCACATCGTATACCACACTAATTGGACCTTGGCTGCTCAGAGGATCTTTTTTTCCCCAAATCCAAATAGCGCATTTTCTGCATTCTGTACTGTCCACTGGCAGACCACACTCCCTCTCCAATTAGGCTCTTTCTTTTAACGGACATGTTAAAGATTTCTTCCACGCCACAATCTCTCTGATGCAGCGCTGTGCAGCATCAGACAAGTCTGAATTATAGGTTTCAGCTCAGTTAGGGCCTCATTAGTTAGGCTCAGATCCCTCAAACACATTTCTGTGTTGCCATAAATGCACCCCTACACACACACAGATTCAAAAATCTGATTTTTGTCTATTATTAACACCTGGAAATCTTTATTTTGTTAAAATAGGTTAAAAAAATATACATTTCAACTGGTTTCATGAATTTGCTATATTCAAGTATCATTTTCCTTTATTCTAGTGCATCAATCTGCCTTAATCTGTCTTGTTTTGAGATACTGATGTTCTAGAAACCTGTTTTTTTTTACTGGTTTTAACAAAACAAGATTTTTAGGGCTTAAATTACATATTAAACTTGATATTTTTTGCAGTGGCTGCAAAATCTTTTGGTACATTCTGTCTTGAAACAGCCTGATTCACATTATTTTTTAGACTTTTATGGGTCAGTTATAGACAAAAACCACTGCAAAACCTGTTGTCTCATTGCCCCTCTATCTTTTACTCTACTAACAAGATATTGATACTCACTTCTAGAGAATTCTTAAAACAACAACTATATTTTTTCAACAGTAATATACCAAACTGGCTTGCAAAGATGGAGATTTTTTGCAGCAGCTGCTAAAACCTTTGGTACATTCCCCCACTGCTGACAAATCCAGACCCGACCCGGACCACAGGCAGTAATGGAGTTTTCGTAGCAAATCCTGGTAACAGTTTGATATATGATAGTGTGCTTTAATCACTCATAATTATGACACGACTCAACCAAACCGGAGCTCTCATGAGGTTGATTTTGGATGCAGCTCTGATGTTCCATCCAGCTCTGATGTCTTTCCGTCGTCTCCCACCCCCCCAGATAGCGCTGCCTTGTTAGCCAGGAATGTGGAAACGGCACATTTCTGCTAAACTAAACCTTCATGGGAAAACGTTGCTTCTTCTGTGGAGGAAGAGCTGTTAATGGATTAAGTGGCCGCTGTTTCCCACCCGGGGTCCAAGCCTCGATCGTACCCCGGTTTATTCAAGCTAGATGCCCCCCTCTCCTCCATCTGTGTGCATGCTAATAGGCATGGCTAGCGTAGCTCAGCTTTAGACCCTGGTCCTCCGCCATGAACTTGGCTTTCCTGCCCCTCTTCACCCCATTCATGTCAGCAGGTCTTGGCAGTCTTGTTGGGCTTTTTGAGTGTGTTCACTTTGGACGGCGATGAAAGGAGTCGGGGGAACACGGGATCTTAAATCACTTAATGAGGGGAGACAGGCAACGCTTTTGTCCAGCTTGTTCTGGAGCTGCGTCCAGCCAAAGGCCTCTAACGGGCTCTGACACCTCGCTCTGCTGCAGACCTGGGTGTGTGTGCGTGAGTGTGTGTGTGTGTGTGTGTGTGTGTGTGTGTGTGTGTGTGTGTTGGTGCATCGCCAGCATTGCTTCAGCCTGCCCGGCTTCAGCGTGCAATTTTTGTTCTACATTTCAGCATTTATTCGCATTTCCTCACCAGCTCGGCATGTTTATTTGGTCGCGGCATATTCCGTGTCTTTGGGCCGCGGAAAGCATATTTGTGTGTGTGGTGAGGGGTTAAGTGGGAGGCAGAAAGAAGCCGCATGATGTGTTAGGCAGCGGTGTCGAGGACAGGGTCGCTCCCTGCGGGTGTTTGGCCTTGGCCTACAGTTAGCATGTGCTGACTGAGCATGAAGGGAAAACCCAGAGAAAGAAAGAAATAAACAAGTGGCAGCAGAGCTCCACATGTTTGTGTTTGGTTATCACCTCAGCCTTGAAGTTTCACAGACCTCTGCTGATCCAATGAACTAAACACACAAATATGTTAATGATGGGTGTTGAAGATCATTAAACTATTTAATGAGCCCCAAAAGTACCTGGGCTTGTTCTCAAAGAGTTTTGCCAGTTGGTTTCGTCTTTGTTAATGCTGCATTCTCACCATGTTGGCAGAACACAAAAATGGCAAAATAATGTCTCGTTATTATGATGCCCATGGCCGCTGTTTTCTATGAGTTCCCAGCATCTTGATGCGTGCCACTGTGGCTGACGCACATCAACACGTCAGGATGCAATACTGTCATATTCCCCAGTGTCGGCATGTGTCAGTGCGCCAAAACAGCAGCTAGTTTATCACCTCTGCCCCACAGATTGGCACATCTCGGCCACTGTGCCTCGACTACTTCTTCTGTCTGTACAATGTGTCTGGTGTCTGCTGCACATACTGTGGAAACTCCGGTATTTTTAAACCTGGTCCCTATTTTTGTTTTTTTTTATTTATTTTTTACAAATTTTGGTGTCTACATGACTAATGCTTACCAAAATTTTTGGAATTGGTCCAGTAGATCGCCTCCGGACTAAGAGTGCTTGTTTTTGCCACTGACTGGCTCAGACTGTTATTCGAAGTGTGTGACAACATTATGGAGCGGATCCCTACAGAGACAGACCGTTTGTTAAAGAGTAAGATCCTTTCGTGAGATTTCAGAGCAAGGCTTTTCCTTGAGACTTTCTGTTTCTGAATAAACAAAAAGGTTCTTACTCGTTATCTTTTCAGTAGCAAAAACAAGCACTTTTAGTGAATGCACTTTACACGGGTGCAATTGCCCCAAAGGATCACGTTGTAGCCATTGCAGCCCGTTCGCAGATGCCGGAGGAGGTGATGTACTGGACCACTTCCAAAAGTTTTGGTAACTATTAGTCATTAGTAAAAATAGGGCCCAGGTTTAAAAATACCAGAGTTTCCCTTTAAGTGTTAGTATTGAATTTTATTTTTTTAATATTTATTTTATATTTTGGTCACCAGTTTGTTGATACTTCTGCTATTTTTTGCCAAGTGGAAAATACCTTGTCTTTGGTTTTTCTAACCCAGTTTTGATTTAGTATAACCGGGTTACCTCAGTAACAGGTTTGGTTAAAAAAGGTATTCCCCATATATGTAAATAAAGCCACTGTCTGAGACTGAGACAGTCTGGATCAGACTGGGCAGATCTGGAGTGTAGTAGCACCACAGGCGTGAAAAGGATCAGGGAGGCCTGGGCAGTCATGGGTCAGCTTTGAAGTCCACCCTGTGACATCACAATCCAGGAAATCCCATACACCCCCACCCCAGCTTCCTCCATCCTCCATCAGCTGCTGGCTCTCTCTCTCACCTCCTTGACACACACTGCTCCACACTCCTCCTCCACCCGCGAGATGAGCTGCTCTCCCTCTCTGCTGTCTCCTCCACTGCTAGTTAAGTCTATTCACCTCACTCAGTCCAGTTTCACTCATGCGCTGCTCTTAACACTCTCCCACAGTCTTCACCTGTACTCCTTCCTCCCTCCATTTTCCTCTGACATTTCTGCCCAAGGTGCATATTAGCTCTTGGATGGCTGTTTGGATTTGACACTTGCACTGCTCTCTCTCTCTCTCTCTCTCTCTCTCTCTAACTCATTGTCTCTCGCGGTTTACCACCATCTCCCTCTTCTCTCTCTTTCGCACATGCTGCACACACACACACGTTTCACACATGCTCACGCACACACTGACTAGCTGGCAGGCTAGTGTTCAGTTACAGGACGCCCTTCAGTGTTTCTCCTCCTTCTTCGATGTGTAAATGAGCTTTGTGAACTCGTCTTCATTAGAACCGGAGCTTTTCGGAGGCCAGTGTGGGCGCCCTGGCACCAAAACCGGCCTTGGTTGAACCGTTGACATATCAGCTGTAAACAGTTGTCGCTGCAGAGCTGCTGTGCATGCGTGTATCTGCATGCTTCTGTGTGTGTGTGTGTGATTACGTGTTGATGTTGCTCTCTAAAAAGCCAAGATTTATTTGCCGTTCTCAATTTAGCTTCACTGCAGCCGCTTCTTTGGCTGTTAGACCTCACTGTTCTTTTCAGCTGGCTCAAGTCCGGTTCCTTTCACAGTCCTCCAAAACAAGAAGAATGCCATGAAGTTCCCATGGTAAATCACATTCACATTTACATTTTAGGCCTCATCCAGAATGCAAGGAATACTATGGGAGAGGCTGTGTTCAGATCCACAGTGGCACTCCTTTAAAAAACCATAATGGCCTGCACTAGTGTTAAAACAAACCAGGAGGTACAGTTTGAAGGTATATCAAACACCGACACATTTTACAGCTGTTTATACTCCTTTGAAGCACAATTTTACAACTCTGGAAGGTTACAGAAATAGTCATTTGGTCATCCCTCGCAGTGTTTGTGAGATAAATTGTAGAACTAGTTCATGATTGAAGATAGTTTCAATGTCATTGTCTCTACCAATAGAATTACACTTGCAAATCTAGTCAGTTAAGAAATTTAAGAAAAATGTAAATAAGAAAAAAGTCAATTAAAGAAAAAAGATTTGATTGGTCAACGCAGTGTTTGCAGATGACACTGGACAGCATTGCAACAAAAGCTGAGCCAGGTTCAACTTTTTTGCGGACGATGACGCTGCGTTTTTTTGCTGTGGCAGCGCCCTGCTGTGCCAACACAGTAGTAAAGTTGAAATGAATGAATGAATGAGCCAAGGGAGCTTTTTGTTAAAAGTTACTACTATTTACATTTGCCAAAAATTAACAAGTGACAATTTTTAAATTAAAATTCCAATAAACTCCAATGAACTTTTGTATTTAATATCAATAATCTGTAACAACTCTCTCTCTTGATCTTGATGGATAAGGCTAATCAACAAACTCTTAACTCTTAACATCATAGCACATTGAAATACACGGGTAAATGAAAAACTGTTGAAACAAGACCAGTGATTTTAATCACTGGTGCAGGTGGGATGATGGGCATGAAGGATACCGAGCCCGGTTTCTCAAGCCCTGCAGTGCCACTGGTCTTTCCAGGATGTTTACTGCACTAAATGACAAGTTGATGTAAAAAAGAAAGTACATACCAACCAAACCACAGTCCACCCAAGTGGTGGCTGAGAAACAAATCCCATTTCCAGAGACTCTGTGTCACTGCCAAACATCACTGCCAGTTCTACCACATCTGTGCCTACTCAAAGTTTCTCCTGCTCTCCCCAAAGTATGTAGATATGTTTTCAATCAGAGGATCGTGAGCTCAAAGACAATAAGATCATGATCATTTTTCTCTGTAATCTATTCAAATTTTTTCAGGCTGTTAAATTCAGCTTTCTCAAGTTATGTGACTACCGTATGTGAAGAATATCTTTTGCAGTTTTGACTTTTCAGAACCCTCATGGTCTGCACTTGTGGCACTTTAATTTGTGAAAGTAAAAAAGAAAAAAGAAAATAGCCTTTCCTTATTGCCAACCGACATCAAAAAGTAGAGGAGTGAACGTCATTGTGCTCAGATAAATATGGATTCATGCTTGTGCGACCAGACTACAGACAGACATTGTGTACTTTGCTTTGCAGCCGCTTTGCATGGTGTTTGAATGGGCGGCTCGATAGGCCATGAGACCATGAGAAACCCCCGACATGAAAGCCGTCGTCTGCACACCAAGGAAATTCTGCTGACACCTAATCACAAAAAGAGAGGAGCGATCTCCGCGGGTTATCTTGAGGGAGCGTAACCTCTGTGACATTGATAGGATTGTACACAAAAGAAGGCGCTTTGCTTGTGTGTGCACCAACACACACAACTTCATGAACTTTCTTTCATTAGCTTTCTTTGGGGTGTGCGTTGTTGGGCTCTGAAACAGCAGAGGTGATGGATGTCAGGTTGCCCTCTGTCGCTGTTCTACTCGACTCGCCTTAATGGACCTTTTAGAGACTCGAGTGAAATTGATGGGGAAACTAACTCCCGAAATAAAACTGAGGCTCTTTTCTTTTCTGCTCCTTTCTCAGGCTCTGAACGGCACGACGCCTTATCAACACCCAATATTTTACACACAGTAAAACCTCCCATAAAGATCTGTTTCTCTTTACCTCGCGTAGCTGGTCAGAGCTTACGGAGCTGGAAGTTGATGTTGGCCTGGAAGGCAACCAGTGCAACCAGTCACTCCTCTTCTTTCTCAATGTCTTTTCTTTTTCCTCATCTGACAGAGCTTTGTCATGTCAGGCCAAACATATGATTCCCTTTAATCGCTGCTCTGGAGCAGCAGCTGATAGCCCAGAAATCTTCTCTCCAGCCAGGCAGCAGTGGAGGCAGACAGAGACACAACTGTTTATTTTATTTACTATCTATAGAAAGTGTCTATTTCTGGGGGAGGTGTAAGGCCGGCTTGATGAGGTGTTTAAATCAGGGGGGATAAAGGCCAAGCTTAAAGCTCTGTGATGGCCTCTCTGTACCCTTGATGGACTCGGTTTAACTTTTCTCCATTAGGGAGAATGAAAGAATGAAGAGAGAGGTCAGAGCAAGTGAAAAACAGCCACATTTCTACTGGAAAAGAGAGGTTTCTGATGGGGTTTTTACATGGGTACGTATGCGGGACAAAGGCTCCAGACAGGGACAGTACCACTTGGGACACTAGTGTGGCGGGATGAAAGGACAATGTAGTGGTGGTAAAATCATTGAAGTAGGACTACAACTAATAATCATTTTCATTATCAGTTAATTAGGAGATCATTTTCTTGATTAATCATTTGGTCTATAAAACATGCACATCATCATTTTATAGAGCCCAAGGGGATGCCACCAAATGTGCTGTTTTGTCCGACCAACAGTCCAAAACTCAGCAATATTCAATTTACTATACAGGGAACCATCAAATATGTAGCATTTTTGCTTCATAATGACATAAACAATTCATTATCAAAATAGTAGCCAGTTATTTTTCTATTGTTCGACTAAATGATTAGTCGACTAATCGTTGCAGCCCTGAAATACAGAGGTCAGAATGGCCCGATCAAACAGATGTGGGACATGAGGAAAGAAAATAAGCAATCAGATTAAACTAATTGCCCATTTGTTTGAATTTAAGATTGTTTGATGTCCCGTCCCAACATTCTGTTTGAAAAGGAAATACAAGACCAGGTAATGCTAGAATAGAATGAGTTCATGAGGCGTATTGTCCGACCGTGACGGAAGGCAAAGGTGTTTATAGTACAGCCTCACGCAAAGGCGGGGTCAAAAGCCGGTCATCATAGAGAGGGGTGAGATGCAATAATCGTTTAAATATGGGGATAATGGCACACGCTTTCAGACAGTGTCTCCACAGTGTTGCGCTTGGTTGCACACACGAAAAAGACAAAACTTCTTTTGCGTGCATTTAAACGACGTGCATAGGAAATGAAGAGGTGCATGGAGAAGGAAAAGAGAGAGGGGATGGTGGGGGAGTAGAAGAGGAAGGAGGGACACAGGTAGAGCAGCACCTGGGGATAGCAGAGCAGAGTGAATCCACTCTCATCTCCATCTCTGTCTCTGTGTCAACATTTTGACTGAGACGCTGAGTCACTCTCAGTGGAGAGAGTCCGAGGTCCCGCCATGTGCACCGAATCGAGACCTAATCTCATGTCTGCCGCCACTTCACCCATACTGCTCAGCCTCTGTGTGTGTGTGTGTTGGAGGATCCGACTGAAGTGCATTTGCTGATATCAGCGGCGGTCCTGCCTGAGTCACCACCTGAGGTGAATAACTTAGACACAACAAAACTGGCCTGATTGGAGTTACCTGAATGTTTGCACATGTGCGTGCGTGTGTCTGTATGTGTGCAATGACCCTGTGTGTGTTTATCACAGCGATCAGCCTCTGGTTCACAGATAAGAGGACAAACAGCCGGCAGGAAGTCACTCAACACACACAGCCGGACACTGACTCCTGTGCACACACGAGAAAAGAAAGCGGGAAGGTGGATTAGAGAACATGATGAAAATTTGTGAGGAAATGATAAAAAAAAAATAAAGGAATAGTAGAATTTAGATTAGTCGATTAATCGATTAGTCGATCGTCAGAAAGCTACTATTTTGATAATCGACTAATCGTTTAAGTTATTTTTCAAGCAAAAAGTCTAAACATGTGATTCCAGATTCTCAAATGTGAAAATTTGCCACTTTTCTTGGTCTTACATGATAATAAATTAAATATTTTTGGGTTTTGGACTCTTGGTCGGACAAACAAAGACATTTGACATGAGGTCATCACTTATTGTGAATGTGATGGGCAGTTTTCACCGTTTTCAAATGTTTTATAGGCCAAACGATTAATAGATTAATTGAAAAAATAATTGGCAGGAAATGTTAGTACATGGAAATGTGCTAATCCTCTTTCCTGCCTGGAGTTAGATGACAACATTTATACCACTTTCATGTCTGCATGGTTAATATAAAGCTACAGGCTTCTTGGCAACCTCACTGTTCAGATGTTAGAGTTATCGCTCTTCATATTTAACTCTTTTTTTAAGCAAAAGGCATGTTTCCCAAAATGCCGAACAATTCCTTTTCCAAGATCATAGAAAATTAACGACCACAACAACTCACAAAACAACTAAGTGATTTGATGCATGGGATGCCTTTTTAGACGACTGATGGCTTCTACTTCAAAAGCACCCTGGTTTGTAAAATCTGCAAAAATGCAAATTAAGTTCTATAAATTTCAGGTTACGGAAGTTTGTTATGTCATGGTGATGTATGTTTGGGAAGTTACGGCAAACCACACATTTATTTAAATGTTTCAATCCCAATTGGACCTCTGTCAGGTCATTATTGTGTAATAATGCTCCTTTTTGTCAACTGGAACAGTTTCCAACATAAATCACAGTAAACTTTATAACATTCAACGACACCAGAAGTGATGAGTCTTGCGGGGTCGGAGCAGCAGTGACAGCAGGAAATACAGATGTTTGATGGCAAAACAATGTTGATGTTAAATCACGAGGCATTAGGTGGAAAACCAACATCGAGGCGTTATTGGTTTCTCTCTCCTCGTGTTATTTGGTGTCTTGATGTCAGCAGAGGTCACTCGGTCTCGACCTGCTGACCCTCTGTTCTTCAGCCGTCCACAAAAGCTTCAGATGCCACTCATATGAACGCCGCCGACAACCTCCCACCCTCCCTCCACCCACCCACCCGTCCTGCGGCCATTGTCTAAATGTCATCTGGCAAACAAAACGCCTGTTCATACAGAGCCGGAACAAAACACAGCATCCTCCATTCACACTGCGACTGTCAAACACTCCAACAAACGCTGCCACCTTCTCAAAACCCGTCTGTCTCGGTTCTTTTTTTTATTATCGGGGGCAGAGAACTTCTCACCCCAGATCAAAGAGGGTATCATAGCAAACATGGCAGAGATCCCAACCCTGATACCCATCCTGTGTGTGTGTGTGTGTGTGTGTGTGTGTGTGTGTGAGAGTGTGATTCGTGCATGCGGGCTATGAAAAAGGCCATTGTGGTTGTGCCAGTGTGCCTAATTAGTGTGTACACAACTATGTCAGTCGTCCTGTGATCTCCTCTTGTTCGACTGTTTATGGGGCTCTATTGTGAACCGAGTGGGAACGCTGAGGGAAATGCAGAGATCTGTGCGTGTGTGTGTGTGTGTGTGTGAGTGAGTGTCCCCTGTATGAGTGTGTTATTAGAGACACACATCAGCGTTCCTGTCTGTCTGGTTGTGGTCTCGACTTCGTCTCACCCCGCGAGCTCAGCATCTCTGATGCCTCTTGATTTACGGTGGCGAGTCCCCGCGGCTCCAGGATCGGGTGGCGCTGCTGCCCAGTGTGCCACCAAGGGGCCAGAGGAGTTGAGTTCAGCCCGGTTGTTTACTTTATGCCCTTTAATAACTTAAAGTTTATGTCCTTATCGACTGGAGTCGATAAGGACATAAACTTCCAGGGGCCCGGTCCAGGGCCAGTTTTTTTATCATGCAGCTCAGGGTAGTGTTTCCCAAAGGTACCTGAGGGTCTCTCTTGACTTTTATTCAAGAAAATGCTTGAGTTACTCAGATAACAGTTGTATTACCCAAAAGGCTCACTGATTATTCCCTCTTTTTCCATCAAAGTGGGGTTTAAGATAATCTTTTCTAAGTTTGAGGAATTTTTACTTGTTTAAACTTGATATTCAGAATGAAAAATAATTTTTCGCTGTAAAGGAATTTGAGTCAAGAGGAATTTGTTTTTCCAAAGTTACAGAGATGTGTTGACAGCTTAACGGAGAACTGTTGGGCCTCACATATGTGAGGAGAATCTGCGGCCTCCGTCACATGCTGTACATTTTCCGCAAAAAAAGAATTTCTTGAACTTCTTTCCTTCTTCTTATAAATTTGATTATTTGACGACAGTAAATCTAATTTGAAACTCAAAGATAGACCTGCAGTGTTTTTACAGTGTATGATGGGAGAGGTTGGTTAGATCACTCCTAAATCTGTTATGTCATTTTAATAAATGGAATTTTCCTATGAGTCCCCAAGTGCAAGATGTGTCTGCTGATAAGGAAAGAAAACACTTGTAAAAAAAAAATTAAAAAATGATGAGACTTTGATATGAATCTGCACAAAATTGCGTTAGGCAACACCCAGGGACACCAGGTAACAACACAGACAAGACTTTTTTCTCTTCGTGAGACTCTCTTCGCATAACCCTCCGACGGGTCCCATTGTAACAAAGCTGGGTGAGTTCAAACTGTTGGAAGATTAACTTTGACTTGATCAAATGTTTTCTGTTCCCCCCTGCCCTGTTTGTGCAGATGAAAGGGCTGGCTGAATGGGCTTTGTACTGGATGAGGGATAAGACTATTGTCTGGATTTGAACTTTTGTCAAATTGCCCAATCATTTTAAGTTCACCTTGTCGGCGTTTCAGTTGCTGGGTTTCCAGCATGGAGGCAAACAGTCTGACTTAGTGTTCCTTTATCAGCTGCAGTTTTAAATTACAGTTAATGTTTTGCAATAATTTGCAAACAAAATGTCCAATATGGGGGAAGAAAATCATTATTTCCAACACGTAGAGGCTCCAAACTGCAACAGTGTTGCTTTGCCATTTGAGGCATTGCTGTCAGGTACAAACCATGTATCTTATAGTTTTGTATTTCTTTACATTGTCAGATAAATTGAAGGTTTACATGCTCAAAAAAACATTAAAACGTCACATTTTGATTATATGTCTGACTGCAGCAAAGGAGTTAAATGGTAGGAGGAGCTCAAATTCTTTGAAAAGCACCATTATCTTTTTCCCTGCTATTGGTATCAGTAATCCTTATGATTATGCTTTTTTCAGTTGATGAAAATCTTGTTTTTGAGCAAAACTTTTCATGAGAATAAAGCATTTGTTTGATCTCCTGTAAACACTTTGAGATGGATTCGCCCTTTTGAAGCCCCACACTGCCCTGCTCTGGTAAAAAAAAAAAAAATAATAAAGTTGTATGGTGTTGTAGCAGGAGACAAAGGCACAGGAAGATAACGCAGAGGTGTGTTATCAGTCTTTGATGCTTTGGTATGGCTGTCTGAGTGTGTGTGAGTGTGTGTCCTGCTTTATCAGCACACAGAGATGTAAGGGGGCCTGACCTTATCATGGTGTCTCTGCCTCCTCCCGCACCCCGTCCTCCCCTTCTGCTCTTGAGATCGTCGATACAAACACACACACACACACCCAAACAAAGCAGATCAGAGGAAATGCTCCCAACAGTTCAATACATTCGTCAGCGATGCTCTTTGAAAGGACAGGATTCCTGCCAGTGTGTGGTGACCCGTCCAGACAGCTGATATCGATAAAACACTGGACATCAATATGGTGGAGGGAGTGGGATGGTCCCATCATTGACCTGTGGTCACACAGAGAGGCGAGCCCACAGTGGTGGTGGGTTTGTGTGTTCTTAAGAGTCCTGTGGTCCTGTACAGGTCAGTGCTTTACTGCGAATGTGGTGAGAGGTAGGGTGAAGGCCCACTTTGAAATTATTCATCTGAAGCCATATTCCATTTACTGAACGTATTTTATATATTTTACAACAACAACACTGAGCATACTGGAAGATCAGTCAACATCACAGGGCTGAGTAGTACATTCAGGCATAATCTTTCCTAGAATTGGGCAATATGGTGTTATATACTGTGAGGCAGTACACACTTTTCAACTGTCAAAGATTTTGTTAAAGTTCCTCCCTCCACTCAAAAAAATGTTCTTCTTCCTGTTCCTGCAGAGCTTCACTGTACAGAATGATGTCTGTGCAGAGTTTGACACTAGAAGGATGTTTTCACATTCATTCAGTGTACTCATTGAAAATCAGATTTTAAGGGGCGGGCCTACAAGCATCATTTGTGACATCATCAATAGTCTTGATGCCAATCCTGCTCCAATATTCAACTTGCAAAAGCGTGATGTGGAAACTTGAAGCCTCCAGCGCGCACACACTGAGAATGGACTTCACAGTGAAGCAGGAACTTAGATTTATGTTTTTAATAAGGAAGAAGGAGTAGATGGCATTTCAAAGATTGTAACAAGATAATTGAACTATTTTGTGAAAAGAACATATCAGATACAAATTATTCATAGTAGAGCAATTTATATACATGTTAAAACATGTCTGGAGGAGATCTTTAAACTTTACATACAGAGGTATATCTCCCTTTAATATCTTTGCTTGTATTAGGACATTGTGGGCAATGTTGCAAATGAATCAGCAGGACTGATTTATAGTCATTTTAGATTTAAAGGATTTCAAATGTTTGACTTATTTAATCACAATTATGAGATAATTAGATCTTGGGTGTGACTCATGATGGGTAAAGTACTAAAAGTATTCAACAAGTCACAAGTGTTGTGTCGCTGTGGATAATAGTGGATGGTTTACATATTGATGTCTTTTTGTATTTAAAGCTAAACTCTGTAGCTCAGGCAAAATCATGCTGCAGTCCATGAAATTTCACTCAACGTCTGTATTTTGCATCACGCTTCACGGTAATGGTGACGTATAAAGGCTGATCTAATCTTTCTTCAGTTCACGCTGCACCTCATTTCACGTTGCTTTGCACAGACAACCATCAATCATCTGGATAAGGAACATGATTATAGGTGTATAAAAAGCATTGGCTCATCCTGATGGTAAATCTACACTTTCTTTTAAAGAAACTGATCAATTCGGCTCTTATCATCACTGTTGTCTGTGAACTTAGTATGTCTTTGGTATGAATCTCTGTGCCATTACTTGAGGATTTTTGAGGTCTTGCTTCCCAGAGCTGGATGAAGCCTGCCAGCATTTGATTTAAGGCCGTTATTTTCGCCCAACACTTCTCCACCAGAGGCAAAGGAGAAGGCCTTAATTTACGTCCTGTTTTTTACTGTGCGACTGTGCGGTCACAGCCCTCATCTGTTTTAAAGCGCGGAGGGGAAGTCATTCTGTAACCCCTACGCACGTGTGACTCATTAGCTAACATGGCTATTAGCCACAGTTAATTCCTTTCTCTCTCTTTGCTGAAGGCCTACAGAGACACACATAAATATCCTGAGTGGAAAACTAAAAGCCAGCACACGTGACTCCGCTCGCTTCCTGACCACCAGCTGCCCAGCTAAGCACTTTTTGGTCATGACAAAGTCCTTGACATACCTCACGACCGCTGACACCGCGCTGCTGTGGAGAAAAGGGACGTTCCCGCGTGTCACTTGGTTCTTGATGAGCCTGAGATTTACGGTGACCTGACCCAGGGAAGGTCATCATGGGGTGTCTGGAATTATCCCAGGTTGACTCCTCCAGGGAGCGACTGCCAGAGGTCAGGGTGAGGGATGCAGATTTATATAGCCAGAGCTACATGCTGCACATGCTCTTTCTCCATTTAGCTAATGGGCCTGCTGTCATAATAACCATCCTTTCAGGGAGGAAGAGTTATTGCCTTATTGTCTTCCTGCTGAAGTGGTTTGTGTGTTTTCTTCTTGGAAAGTGTGGGAGCTGCAGGTTTGGAGTGTTGGGATGGCCTGTGGCTTCAGTGTCACATCACGTGGTTTGATTCCTGTCCGTTCATGTGCTGGCTGTAATATAATCCTCTGGTAAAACATATGTGTGTTTTCGTTGGATCTGCAAAGAAGAAACAATACTACTTCTTTATACAGAGTTGAAATCCCACCATCTCTTCTAGCTAGCCTTTTTTCAGCTAGCATCTGTAACGCAAATGCATTTTCTCATAGTGCTTTTCTTTTATCCAGCTTTCAGCTGAAACATGTTCCTGGGGTTTTCTGTTCATATTCGAAGAAAATTGGTATCTACTACAGTATAAAAAATTACACACCATGTCATTTTAACCAAGAACAAAAACAGATTATTTTAATAGCATTTACAACTACAGCTCCCATAAGGCTTTCACAACATGCCAGTAGCTAAACAGCAACACCAGCCATGTCATGTCATTTGACGCCCGTAGCACACACCAGATGTGCCATTCAGACAGATGAAGTAGTCAAGGTGCAGCAGCATGTGCCAAATGTGATAAAATTGTTGCTTTTCTAGATCGTCAACTTCTGTCCAGAGTGACATTGTCGCATAACAACCCATGATGACAGCCCATGGTGAGTGGGCATACATACAAAACACAGGCCCGGTGTTCTGATTCATATCACACACTGCTGGTGTGTGTTGCCGTTAAGTCACAGGATATAATGCGAATGAATACTAACAAAATGATCGTTTTCTCTTAGCTGAAATGAGTAGGTGCTTGTATTTTACTGTCCTGTAATTCAAACTTGAAAAAAACATGGCAGCTGTTCTAGAAACATTCAATTTCTCCTAAACTATTGACCTGAGTAAATATCAGAATAAACTGAATGAAGGAGAATAACTGACCATGTAGTGTGGTCAGTTTAAATGATCTCCAGGAGGTTCGGGAGTTTTGACAGGCGGCGGGTCGCTTCATCAGCTGACTGATTTTGGAAAACTGAACTCTCCAGACATACATGCATGTGTGTAAAACAGATTTGATAATGATATCAGCTGATGTTCTGGTTTTCTTAAACACTTAATTACATAATTACAATATAATAATACATGTACAAAACTTTACAATCAAAGATCACTGCAACGGTAAGCTGATAGTAAAGTTTGAACAGTAATCTTCAATAGAAATTAAACCATTGCAAATAAACACTTTAAAACATATACACAAATACATTTAAAAAAGTAGTCGATTAAACATTTAAGGACTTCTGATACAACAGACACTGAGTCTACTTGTAGCAGTGGTATGAATACTGATACCTACTGACAGCTTTCAAGTTTTACAGTAAATCTTGATACACAAGGAAGTCACGGCTTCATACCCAGCACAAATGGAAGTGTAACAACAATACCATGTTAAAAATCCATTACTCTTTCATATGATGACACAGGTTAGTACACTGACAGTCCTTGTCTGAGCCAAGTGCACATGCAGTCCAACAGCCAGGTCCACACAGCGAACATCTGTGTCACATTCCTCTGCCATTCACACAAGTGTAAAGACAGCAGTTCGGTAGCCTCCAGCTAACCCTGAACATTACAGATTAGCAACGCCACGCTGGCTATCGGCACAATACAGAGTGTTGAGAGGAGCTAACAGGCCGCGTGCTGGTTGTATGTGGAGCAGGAACAGGTGTCCCGGAAAAAACATTGAACACAGGCACATGAACACACATTCATTCATACGCTCCTCATGTCCACCTTCAGATTCATCATAGGGCTCGTCACAAACCCACACAGATAGCACATATAGGCCAGATGGGTGGTTATAGATCGACATGGGCCATGTGCCAGCAAGCAGCACGGTTATTAGAGGGAAGAGGGTGAGGAGAAAAGACGAGGGCGGAAGAAGGATGTAAAACTGCGAGGGGAACCTAAACCTCCTGGGAGCCATTCGTCTCTCCGGCTCTGTGTATCACATTAGGAGGAACATAAAACTTTATATTGTCTTAGATGAGATTTTAACTTTGTTTTAGACCGGGGCTTGCCCCAGAATTAATGTCGGCCTCTGGACAAGCATTGAGCTGATGCGCCACTAAAAATCTCCACTGAGGCCGATGCTAATTAAATTCTTTCAGGCAGTGTGACATCTCAGGTGCAGACTGCTAAACACTGAGGGATGCTGGAGTGAATGCAGCTCTTCTTCCAACAGCTATTTCATCTGTAAGAATAATGGATAGTACTGAACCTCAGTACTTTTTTGGTACTGAAAAAATGTGTCTGTGGCACAGATTATCCAAAACTGTCAAGTAGGAAAAGCTGGCATCGAATGTCAAGTCGGATTCCTAATCTTGTTTGCATATTTTTTGTGGGATTGGGATTTATTGGGGTTTCCACTTATTGAATCCAAATCCTCTTATCAAATCTAATTGGGTTTAGCTTTTAACATTTGCGAGGAACTAAATAATTTCAGCTTGATGATCTGTCACCAGCTTGTGTTGGCTTGTAAACTACTTTTTTATTGAACTATAAAAACGCACCTTCCTTGACACCAGCTAACCAATTAACCAGGCAACAGTCAAAGTTACATTTTAGCTGGAATTAACGTTGATTAGCTGCAGCTGGTATAATCTGCTGCCGGCGATATTTATCATTTTAACTGGCAAAAGGGATGCCAGCGTTAAAAATGAGAATCCTGCTAACGTTTTGTACATCACTCTTTGCTAATAAAATAGAGCGAGGAGAGATAAAAGGTTCGAGAAGACATTTGTTAGCATCAGAGCTTAGCATGTGTCCAGAGAACATTTACCATTTCAGAGCTTTGGCTTCTTTAGTTAACCGTAAAAAAAAGGGATTTGTAGTAAAACAAGTTTATATCCCTTGAGCTAAGGAATCCCAGAAAGTTTTGTCTTTCTATTGGTACCGATTCTCAGGTATCGTATCGGCACTAGAAACAAGAAAATTCCCAAACATTACCCAGCCCTAGCAACAGATGAGAGTGTGAATTTATTGCTTCAATTTATTTTTTATGTGTGTGTGTTTCTGTGTGTGTGTGTGTTGAGTGTTTATTTAGGTAGTAAATCCCCAGCAGCAGGCAATGCGGCTGTGTGTCAGGACTTACTCATCGGTGTTTGGGGAAGGGATTATGAGGGATGAGAGACCTACATCCACACAAAACAGGATGAAGGGAGGAACACGGAGAGAGAGAGAGAGAGTCCATTTACAAACAGCCGACGTGTTCTCCTCCTGTCTTTTCTTGTCTTTTGTCATCCTGCACCATTTAGCGAGCGCTTTTATCCAAAGTGCCTCACCGTACCATGCGTGCATACATTTTTAGCGTCGGTGGCTCCGCTAGGAATGCAGCACCAGCCCCCTCTCACCACCGCCACCCTGGCGGAGGCGGTGCCATGCTCTGCCAGTTGAGCTATGCGGGACCACACACTCTTTCCTCCTCGTTAGCCCTTATTCTCTGCAGTCGCTTCTGTAAATTATGAGAGTGACGTTCTGCTTTTCGTGACGCAATACAAAGTCAATGGAGAGCGATGAAAGTTTTCCCCTCCGGTGTGGGCGGGACTTAATTGCACTCTGTCTCTATAGCATTTGTGGCAGCTATTTTCAGAAAAAAGGATGCCAAAAATTGACTAGCTGGTGAAGAAAGGAGAACATTTAGCAGCTCAAGTGACTGATATTTCCCTAATTCACTTGGTGGCCAGAAATACGACTGCTGGATGTGTAAATAGGCCACTGTTTTTTCTGAGCTTTCACACTGAAGTCCCATGATGACACCAGATGAGCTAGTTCCTTGCAGGGGTGCAGTTGAAAAGGTCCAACAAAGCTAATAAGTGGACCTGGAGTTAAGATTATTTTGTCACACAGGTCAAGAATGAACTTCCATTGTCCCAAAAGAATACTTTTTTTTTTACACACGAAATCCACTCCACGAGATGGACTTTTACCCTTATCTAAGTCCTGTCACTGGTGTCTAATACTGCGTGTAATGGGCAAAAAGACACTGCCAACATGCCAAACAACAAGGTATGGGAAATGAAAGACATGTTCTTGTTTTCCCCTCCTCTGTCTTTTTTCCCCCTGATCTTGTAGCTCCATCACTCGCAGTTGCAGGTCCCCCACAGCTCACCCCGAGCTGTCAGGCCGAATTCAGGGAAACAGATGAGAAACAAATGGGTTTTGTCTGGCACACATGAGGGAGGGAGATACGCTTATCAGGGCTTCAGTGGTGGGCTTTACCCAATGCACCTCGGCTGCCCTGAGCCACAGCTGCCCCTTCAACTTTCTTCCTTCCTCCTCTTCCTCTCTCTCTACCTGCCATTTTATCAGTGGAATGTGGGAATGCAGCGAGACCAGGGATGGAGGGGAAGAGAAAGAGGGATGACTGGAGGGGAAGCATAAAGGGAGAGAGGACGGATTCCCTGGGTGCTGACAGGCCTGCTCTCCACGCCGGCACCTTCTCCTGAGCCCAGGCGGATTAGAGCTTCTGTGAAGGCCCAGGAGCCCCTCCCCCCACCCCCCCACCCCTTCCATGACTCCTACCCTCCCAGCCGCCCATCATCAACCACCCAGTCCTCCCTCCTCTTCTGCCTTAAACCAGCCACCGTTCTTTACTTTTACGGGCATGGTGGGACGTATCGCAGCTGTCTCACACACAAAAAAAACCTTGTGTCTGGCATTCTGGTGATTTTAAGCTGAATGGAAACAGAAGCTGGTACTTCATGGCTTAAATTAAAGATGGCTCAGCAAGTTTCCTGCCCCCCCGCCCCCAGAAAATGTGTCTTTGACTTTGTTTTTACACCATAGAGATGTATTTCCAGCCTTTAGGTGAATTTCCATTCCCTTGCTGTCATGTGCATTTTCAATTTGCATATAATGCTGTGACAAAAAATGACAGCAGAGAGGGACAAAACGGGTAAGGTGGTTTAAATATTCTTCAGCTAAGGTTGTCATTGGATGATAGGAAGGCCCACGCACAGAACCAAGGGACATCATTGGATAATAGTTGAGAAGTGGAGTCTCAGTGTGATGATGAAATAGGCTGACATTTGTCTTCCTGCTTGAACTTGATCTCAAAATTCCATTTTGTGATAGTTTTCAGTACGTCTGTATGTCTTTTAGATCAATACTAATATCAGAATACCCATGGTGCTGAATCATTGGCTTTCATTCCTTCACTTTGTTCCTTCCTCTCAGGCACATGTGTGTTCTTTTACCACCGTCCACGGTGTCAGAGCAACCTTCGGACAAACACTGCTGCTCTGTGCTGAGAAATCCACTCGGGGCCATTTAAAAACTCATCGACTGTAATATCATCCTATTGTGCAGCGTTCACTGTCAACACCATCCACTTAACGCGGCCACAGATGCGCATATCAGCCGGCGCTGGCACCAAATCTGTGACATGTCATTTGTGGGCCGGTCCCGCTGACCGCCGGGCCACCCCGATGCTCTCATCCATTCACGCCGATGCAGTGAGTGCTTCAGTCATGACGAGAGGCCCAGAGGTAGAGCTGGCAGAGCCCCGGAGTGTTTGTGAGAGTAGGTTAGTGAGTGATTGAACGCAGCCCTCTGTGATGTGTGTGTCAGAAGCAGAGAATTGTGTCAAATATTGGCCGATGTGCACACTGACTGATGCTGCTGAAAGAAGGCTCATTTGCGCCTCGCGAGCTTTCAGTGCGTGTGCAAATGTATCGGGATGTGTGTGTGTGGTGTGTGTGCGTGCCTTTGTATGCATACATCTGTGAACTTCACTGCAGTGTTAATGAGAAGCAGAACAGCCCGGAGGTGTGTGTGTGTGTGTGTGTGAGTATGAGCACTCATCTCCGGTGTCAGATCATCGCCGCAAAGAGAGGAAGCGGAGAGGTGAATATTTATTCCAAACAGGGGAAATTCCTCTTTATGAAGACAAATACAGGATGAGACTATGCCGGAAAGAATTTCACAATTAAAGACCACCTCAAAGATTCATTAGCAGTTATTAAGATGTGCTAGTTTTCCCGCTTTAATCATCTGTCTTCTTCTATCTTATTTGATCTGTTACATTTGAGAACAATGAAATGCGTACAAACTGTCTGACAAGCGAGAATTTTATGATTTAAGAATCAAATAATCAACAGGAAACATTAAACAGGCAAGAATTTGTCTTAATGACGCTGCCACGGGGACTTTCTGACAACAGTTTATACTCAAACATATGGCAAAAATATAAACAGGACCTCGCATGCATGACAAAACATACTGTACCATGCAGAGTAGACTATACATTCACTGCTACATATAAATATTCTATATTCTGTCATAGCTTGGATTTTGTGCCTATTACAGATTGTGTAAACATTTTAGTTAGTGTTTGTGCCTGTAAACCACCAAAAAGTCAATTATCTCTGCTACTTCATCTATTATCTCCCGTAATGTTTCTTCCCCTCTCCTTCTGTTCTCTACCTGAGTGATGAAGCCAAGTGAGCCCAGCTGGTTTGTGACCCTTCAGTAGGGTCTCTGTCTCCTCCTGGAATCCCCCAAACCCCTCTCAAACCTCAGCTTGGCTGGGAATACAATCGGAGAGCCAGTACAGTACTTGGACACGAAGGGAGACACTCTTGTGCAGGTGCCAGAATTTTCAGAATTGTGACCACCCTGTATAGCAAAGTAGGGCTTGGTATCGGTGCCAGTACAATACCTGAGATTCAGTACTGATGACGAAACAGTGACTGTTTTGATGCCATCGTTTGGGCAATATAACCGTGTTATTTATTTATTTTATATTTTTATGTATTAGATCCCAGTCTGATAGGTAAAAAGGTCAGAAAGGCCATTTACATTCCCCTCATGTGCTGTCTGTCTGAAACCTGCTTCACATCTGCTGCTGAGCTGAAAAGAGCAATGGTGTTCCTTCCAATTAAGAGCCCCCCCCAACACACACATCACCTCCGCTGCCACTGACCGCTGTGTGTCCGTCTGTTTGGCTTTGTCCATCCAGTTGTCTGTCTGTACTGTTACTTAACAGAGTCAATATGTTTTTATTGCTTCCAAGTTTCTCTCAAACATCCTGATCAAACCCTGAATTTAGGACTTGTACTATGTATTGTCGTTGTAAAGCCTTATATATTTTAAATAGTAAGGCATTATTTTGTTGTTTTTTCTTCTTTTAACGTCAAGGATTTTTTGTTTCTGAAGGTGCACTATGCTATAAAACATTATTCTTTAAAGGCTCTTGTGTAGAATAAAAAAATTTCAGACGTTGGCGCCCCCAGTGGTAGAATAAAAAAGGACAAAAGATCCAACTTGTGAACAAAACAGTAGTGTTTTTTTTAATCCCATTTTATATTTAAAAACATTTTTGATTTTGATTTCCTAAAATGTTTAATTTCACTTGCATTTCAACTGTAAAATGGCCCGCTCAGTGCAGATTTTGGTCACGTCAAAAATGTTTCGTTGTTATGTTAAAAACAAAATATTGGCCAATAAATTATTTTTCAATTTTGAAACTCTCAAATATCGTCAGTTTTGGTCTCAATAATCCAGGACATGGTATAGAACTTAAGAAATGTGCTCAGTTACTTTCCATCCCCAGCTACAATGATTTTATTGCAAAAATTCAAATTCACATTCAAAAATAGGTTATTTAGCAAAGAACAAAAGTTCAATTAAGGCCTTTGTTGTCTAATTTAAAACAATTTGAAACCAGACCTGAATACTGGATGTTGTATGTTGAGCTTAAGTGACTTAGTTTTCCCCTCAAGTAGATGATGTAGTATTTTGGAAAGAAGCTCCTGAGGACTCAGGCTGCAGCAGCCACCAGCCTCCACCTGCGTCCTGCAGCCCCGGCCCTTGTCACCTGACACCATCTGCATGCTAACAGGCCTGTGAGAGCCTCTTCAGGCCGTCCGGCACACACTGCAGGGCCCTGCTGCGCTGTGACAAGTGTGGAGGGACAAGAGCCAGAAGGCATACAGGAATGCAGCAGACACTCTGTGTGTGTTTGTGTTTCTCTCATTCCCTGTATGGGTTAAGAATGAATGAATTGCTCTCACTAGCTTGTTGAAGGCTATATATGCATGTTGTTTTCTTTGTTTGTTTGCCTCTGGCTAACCTGTGTCTCTTCGGGAATCTCAACCAGCTTGCTGAGAAAAAGCCATTCACTTCCTTTTTATGTCACACCAGTTGCTTTGTTGCTTATTCCCCCTAACGTGTCTTCATTATTATTTATTACAGAAGGATTACTGAGTAGCTCTTCAGTGTCACCCTAGTCCTTGTCAAAAACACTAGACATTTAAATAAGAACTTTTTTAAAAGGAAAAATAATGAAAGCAGAAGCAAATAAAGTACAGGTTTTGACTACTAGTTAGGTAGTCAGTTACAAAAATGTAATTAAAGTAAGAGATAATGCAAGAATCCTGTCATATTCTACATCGGAACATCTCACAAATCATTATCATGGACACTTTGAGAGGCCTAGTTTAAATAATTGTCTGGTGATATACTATGTTATTCTTGTTGTTAACAAATTCCATGAAAAGACAAAAACCAAGAATTGATTGATCCTGCCATAGAGCTCCATTGTTGTCCATGTTCCTTCATTACCATCAACAAATACACTGTAGTTTATTTTTGACTCAGTCTCACATACAGGTGCACCACCCTGCTGCTGTGAATACTCACTAGAGCACCAAATGTGTATTAATACGCCAATGAAAATAGTCCCGAACAAATGCACTATTTACTCCTGTTTGAGTAACGTTGGCTAAAAACTACAGTGCCCAGCTGTTTTAGGAAATTACTGAGCCTTTTTAAAAAATGAAACTATATATTTATTAGCTGTTTTGAAAGATTTACGGTTTCTGTAGAGACCAATGGGTTTGGGGCTGAATGTCACAAAAGCAGATAAAATAAGAGATATCCTGGACATGCCAACAGATTCTTTACACCATGATTTAGAATAATAATCACACTATTGATCAATAGGCCTATACAATTTTAATGGACACCTGCCAACCAATTAGAAACAATGTAGTCATTAAATACTAATCTAAACGCTAATTGGAAGTTTCCATTTCTACTCTTACTTATTATACGAATGAGCTGTCAAGCTTCATTAAAAAAGCAGTTTTTTTTTTTTTTCTGTAGTGCCTGTGTGTGGTGTCATTCCTGACCTGAGCTTAATCATTTGAGGGATTATGGGGATTTGAGTCTTTACCTGCCGTGAGAAAAGGTGACCTAATCAGTCTGTCTGGCTGTGACGTCTGCAGCCTTGAATGCCTTGCCTTGGTCGGACCGTCTCATGTTGTATGAAACCTAACAGGTCTGGACATGTCACACACAAACACGTAGAACCACGGAGTTAGATCAGGGACATGCTGTTTATCAAATGTGTTTCTTGCGACCTCATATGACCCCAGTGCACACACAAATACACACCTACTCAAACACACAGAGCGGCCAGTAAAGCCACCTGTGTGTATAGTGGTCAGGCTGGAGCAGTTTGCTTTACCTGACTGATGATCGCTCAGGCTGTCAGAGCAGCAGAAAGGCTTTGTTGAGGTGGATTAGCCGCCTGCAGTGCAGGGCTCGGGTTACTCCCTGGGTTAGGCTCAGCTAGCGCCTAATGACAGAGGAAAGGTGCACTCTGTGACCTGTAGGTGTTAAACTGGGACCTCTTCTCAACTGTGATGACCTGGCTCTATGATCGGATAGGTTGAAGGTGCGAGATGACATCTTAACTCTCTGCACATAACTGTTTTCCCATGTGAACGACCTCAAGCAACAGCAGTAATACTAAAGTCGATGTGAATGCGGTGATGGAAAGAGCAAGTAGAAATAGTAGTTTAGACCTATGTAAGCAAAAATATAAAGAGGTTCATTTAAACTGAACTCTAGGGCTGCTGCCTCTTGGTCCATTACTCAACTAATTGGTCATTAGGATCTTCGCTCGACCAAGAAGCCTTTAGACAGTTATTCATTTTTTTTATGGTTTTTTTATGGGGAATGAGCTATTAGTCAATAGTCATTACAGGAGAACTAGATTTTAAGAGATTAGTCTGTGAATGGGGCCATAAGGTTTAAACACTTTATTTTAGGGGTCCTGAAGTTTCCTGTAATTTCCGAAAAAGGAACCGGTATGTAACTTTTAATTCTTCGGATGGTTTCTAGAAATGACAATGTAATTTAGAACCAATTAAAGGGAAAATTGAGACAATGTTCACGTGTCAAAAGAATTATTTCCAATTACCTGCTATCAAATGCAGAGAGTCCTAAATCAGTGTACTGCAGGTCAGCTGAACATGCAACAATGTGAAATTAGTCTGCAAAGGCTGATATGTTAGTGTTCAAACTAGATTAAATGGAAATATTGGACATTACAAAATAAATTGCACCAACAAAATAAAGCCTGATTACCCTTGTTAGCTTCGTGACTGTCACTGCAAATTGACCAACAGCTGTCCATCTTACGGCAACAAAGTACTCTGTAAAGGATGTCATTTCAACTGTAGTCAAGTAAATTACAGTACATCAGCAAAAATTTACTTAAGTTTAAAAAAATCAGATCAGATGACTTTAAAACAAAAGTAAAATAACACATTGAAGCTAAATTGTTGCAGTCACAGGCGTAAAACTAATTTGTAACTTCTACTCAAGGCTACATTACCAACCAGGCAAAGCAGGAAACGGTCACAGGACCCCAGAACCTCAGGGGCCCGGAAAGCTCCAGGATTACTGTGTGTCAACTGGGTTGTGCTAATTTAACTGAAATGTTGTTTAGGAATATACATCACCACTGGTTAATCTGGCCATTCTTCCAGACTTGTTTGTATGCTGGTGTGTTTTCACCAGATTGCCTTACAAATAGTGTAAAAACCAAAGAATATAGTAGACTTGACAAATGATAACATTAACAGAGTTCTGAATGTTTAACAGTTAAGTGTATGTAAGCCTCAGTTGAAAAATGTTTTTTGACAGTGTATTTATGTCTACACTGAGTTATGTTGTTCACTTTGATTTTATTTAATTTAACTCAGACAGCATTGTGTAGAATAACATGAAATATGTCCAAATGTTTGTGTCTCAGTCTGGTATTATAATGGCTCTAGTTTAGCCGCTCAAAGCCTCCGTGTCCATGTAATTGGCTGTTGTTTGGAGGGTAAACACTATCTGAGACGTGTTGAGCCTGTGAAGTGTACGTGGTGAGTGCTGAGTGCAGTGTGTGTAGTGTGCGTTCAACAGTGTCTGTGCGCTGACTGATGCTGGTTCGGAGTGATTTTAAACTCTGGCCCTCTTACCTAAAAGTCTCTTTCACACACACAGATGTTTTCTTTCATTGGTCGTAGTTCACTTAGTTGTTTTTGGTAACTAAGTGTCAACCAATCAGCAGAAACACTTGTCACACCAGCGTCAGCGGTCTGGGATATGACTGCATTTGTATATTAGGCATTCCGGCACGCCTCGGTCTCAGAAATTCGCCATAGCACCAGTCTTAACTAAAAAAGTGAAATGGTGGGACAGCTATTCGATGGATTATCATGGAATTTGGTACAGACATTCATGTTCCACCTAACCCTAACCTCCTTTAACATTTCAGGTTAAAGCCATCATCAGGTCAAAACATTCCCATCAGCCTGAGCTGTACTTTGTGTTTAGTGCTGATTAGCAAGTGCTACCATGCTAAATGAAGATGGCGAACGTGGCAAACATTATACCTCCCAAACGTCAGCATGTTAGTACTGTGAGCATGCTGACGTTAGCATTTAGCTGAAAGCGCTGCTGTGCCCAAGTACAGCCTCACAGAGCCGTTAGCATAGCTGCACTGTTGTTTTTCTGTAATTAAGTGTTCAGTTCAGAGACAAAAAGAATAGATGACAAAGGTAGCAAACTTCCACAGGCTCATTTTTTTCTCTGTATACAGTGAACTGCAAAATTTCCAATATTCGTATGGACCTGCTTGAATTAACCTATAATGAGTATTTCTTTTGTATTTATATCAATTCAGCAAGAGATTATGCGTCATGACAAGTCCACACTAGTACTCTATCATGATGTGATTCTGCTGAAACATGATCACCAGGTTATTGAATTGCTGCCACGCCCTGGTCAAATAACATCGGTATGGATTCAGCTCAAAACCAGAGCTCTGCTAATTGGTGCAGAGATCGAACCTGTGGCTGTTTTGATAACCGAATAGTCTCTCCCACTGCTAATCTGCCCTCCCTCTTTGGGTTGCTGGAGGACAGGAAGGATCGGCATTAAGGGCCAAAGTACTCAAAGTCATAAAAAGTAATGACAGCGTCTGCTGATGTTGGCGAGCAGCTACAGTCCAACTGTGTGCCTACAGTCCATTATTTGAAGACGCTGTGTGAGTGGTCGTATCTTTTTACAACATTCCTAATGGTTATGGATGAAAATGATGGCACACATGATGACGCCGCTCTTTCCACAAGGCGATAATGGCGGTCACATGCCATTTAGGACGGGAGAGAGAGGCTAGTAATGGCAGCGAAAAGACAGAGAGAAGGAGACAGAGGGTTAGGGGTTGTATTAAAACGATTAGAGATGCAGGGTTAAGATGGTTGCAGCCCTGAGCGCGAGTGGAAGAAGAGCAGGCCGAGAGATGAAGGAAGAGATAGTAGTGTAAAATGAGCACAGAGGAAGGGTTAAGATGGCAGGTCCAGCCCTGCTCTGCTCTTTCTGTCTCCCCAGGGGGTAGATGAGAGATGAGAATGCCTGTCATTCAGTGAAGGGGAGTATATTTATCCAACCCTCCACCCCGCCGTCTCCACTGACTCCCACTGAATATGTTTCTATCCCTGTTTGAGCTCTCTCCTTTCCTCCTTTAAATCTTTCATTTTCAATTTTCTTCCTTCACTTTTTTCTCTCTTTTTCCACCCTCATATCTCCCTTTGTCTCTTTGTCTTCGAACCCATCCCATCTCAGGAAGCCCTGATATGGTTATTTGCAAGTGTAATGAAATCAGTAGTATGATACTAAAGAGGTACAGCACATTTAAACGTGCATTTTGAGCTGTAAACTAAATGATATGACTGTGCTGTGATGAAACACATCAGCGCTGGTGTTAATGTTGACATTTCTTACCAAATTTATACAAAATCTGCATTTAATTCAACGCACGATCTACTGTTTTAAATCAGCCCTGAACCTTAAGGCCAATGCTGACAGAGTCAACCGGTTGGGATGTACCTCATAAAATGTATATAAAAAAAAGACTGATCAGTCTCCCCCATGTCCCCTGATCCCACACACTTCCTACAGTTGTTGGAATTTGAGGGTAGAGTTACGCTTGGGGGTTACTAACATGGGTTTTTTTTCTAATAGTAATATATATCACAATATCAGTACCGCAATAACAGTTATAAGTAATCAACAAAACCTTAAATTTTGAAAATGTTTAGCTAATTGTACTCTTGGTGTATGGTGTATGTGTATTTTATTGTATTTCCATATCTATAGGGTGTTGTGGTTTTATGATACTGAAAGTTGTATATTTTAATTACACTACATGTAAAAGCCAAACTAGGGACAAGAGTTTAAAATTAGCAATAGCTATAAACTCTCTGTGCAGCATAAGTTTCATGTTAAATTGCCAATCGTCCCTATCAAATAAATAAAATAAAATAAATAAATAAAAACACAGCCCAGTTTTAACTTACACATGTTTTGACAATTCACAAAAGTCACAAGATGCTTGTACTGATATCGCTCCCTCTCCATGTTTTTGGCTCAACAAATTTTCTCTTTAACTGTATTTTTGGCCTCCATTAATACATTTCATACGCTGTTACAGCTCTGTCGCCTTTGCCAAGTCTGCCAAGATTTCTCTTTTTTTCTTCCTCTCATCTTCCGACTCGCAAACAAGGGCAGGTGTCACCGGCAACTGTCAGAGTGAGGCGGAGAGAAGACAACGCTTAGTGTTTCTGCACGTTGCAGTCTGAACAGCAGGCTAGTATCTCCACTCCAATAACAATTACATCAAGTGGTGTGTTAAATGAGGTGGCCCACGGTTCAGCGGCTGGGGCTAATCACTGCAGTCTGCTCCCTAAAACGCAGCAATAATGACGGGCGGAGAGGAGGATTTGGTTGCCGCGAAATGCTTAATTTAACCCAGGCACATACTGTACATGTAAAAACACATAATGTGGCAGCAGGTGAATGAAAGAAAAAAGGGAAAAGTTTCCGACATTGAGATGGTCAGAAAATAGATACACATCTGTCTTATGTCTCCTTCCCTTCGGCGAGGTGTGGAGGGGAAGAAGCCGCCTGCTTGTGTTCTCAGAAAGATGGAATCCGGCCCGCGGTGAGGTGATCTATCAACGGCGGCTCTATCTCTCCTTTATGGCCCTCTCCATCATCGCATTGAAGCACTAAATCCTTCCTCAAACCAACATGCAGCTGCTGACATGTGGTTCCTATCTTGTGATTTCACAACTGGCCCGGACTCAGCCGAGCTGACGCTGAACGTGGCGGAGGAACGCACTGATAGCTGATCTGGGGTCAGTTGTGAAGTTGAGAGAGCGACGGATAGAGGCAAGACATATGTCAGGCGTTGCAAAATATATGAGGAGTAAGACGTGTGCATGCTGTTTCTTGGTAGTTTCTGTATATGAGTGGGTCCGGTTTGGTTTAATGCTGATCAGCTGTTGAACAGCAGCTGGTGATATTTTTTTTGGCCAGTCCATCCTGTCGGACCGCTCTGCTCTCTGTGGCCGTTTGCTCAGAATAATATGAGCTGTGTCTGCAAAGTGCATGTACATGTGGGCGCATGGATTTGTATGCACTCTTTTTCTTAACTTTTATTTATCCAGGGAGTTTTTTTTGTAGGCAACGCCCTACTTTAGGGTCACAAAGTTAGCCACATTACCACCCTCTACACTACATAACTGTTGCACATAGTGTGTTGGGTTCTGAGAGGTGGGTTTATTTTGGATCTAATTCCAAATTGGTGAAATACACTGATTCATTAAAGGGTCGGTCCACCAAAATAACAAAAAGACATTTTTTTCTTATCTCTAGTGGTATCTAGCCATACAGATAGTCTTAGTCTTATTTCTCCAGGTTTTGAGATACCTGTCTCTGAAATGTCCGCCTCCATTCCAATACAATGGAGCTGGTTGGAATTTATTTTGTGGTGCTCAAAACATTTGATGTGAAAATTTCAAATGCCAGAAACAATATGACAGTTACTCTGAATAATCCAGGAGCCCACTGAACAGATTTGACTGGGACTACTTTCTTCCAAAGAAATAGGGACTATATGTTGTATTGCTTGCCTATACTTTTGCACTTTTATATTGTAAATCATTTTACCTTGTTGTATTTTTATTACCCTGTAAAGTGCATTGAATTGCCCTGGTGTATGAAATGTGCTATAGAAATAAAGTTGCCTTGCTTTGCCTATGAATACTATTGACAGAGAGGTACATGAAAAAAATGTGTTTAGTAATTTGGGTAAAATTACCCTTTAAATCTTTTATCCCCTCTTTTTTTGTCAGCAAGGAACAATTTAAAAAATGTCGTTATTTAGTAAATTTATAATCTTTCGAGTTTTCGAGCAAAACGAGTTTACACTGAATGTCTGTAAGTTTTAGCTATTTAAAACTTCACTATTTTACTTATACCACATTGGATAAGGGATTCAGATTTAATACTGGATTCACATGCAATAAAATTAATTCACTGTCTGGCTGACGGCACTAGTTTGTGCTTGCTATTCACAAATCATAAACTTTTAGCTTCTGCCTCCTCTGGGTGTGTGTGTCTGCAGGTACTGCATACATTCACATGTGCTTAAAATTTTGGAGCACCTCTCAGGTCCATTTAATGTGCTGTAGCAGTGGGAAACCGTTTTATATGCATTGAAATTTGCCCACTGGAAGTCCCAAAAAACGGGCCATTACCTCAGTGACTGTACGCCTCGCGCTGCGCTGAATATGTGAATGAGGAACATGGCCTCGCCGGCGCTGACACTGAAATGCTACAGCGGGTGTGAATATGAAATACAGCCTCTTAAGGTGGAGAGCGCGAATCTGAGCCCTGGACTTCTAAAGGCGTCGTGCTTGAATCCGAGCCGGGCCTCTCTTAAGGCGGTATGTGCAGATCTGAGACAGCCTCTGGTTTGCGGGCTGATGGACGAGACTTTGACAGACATTCTGTGTCAAGGGGAAGGGGCAGGGGGTGTGATGGGGCCCTGAGGGGGCAGATTGAGCGGACCAGGTGGTACGACTCGGCGCTGGCATGTGGGGCACTCGGAGGGCGCTTCTATGTTTAGCACTTACATGATGTTACATGTGCTGTTTTTTCTGGGCCTGTTGTGGGATGTAAAGCGGACAGAGCTGTGCCTCCTAAGTGGTTCACCCTCTGTAGCCCTTTACAATGAACACTTTAAACTTCTTTTATTTGATTCCCTTATTATAATCCTACACTATAAAACATCAAACAGAAGTGTTTCATTAACTTAATATAACTACACAAGTTTTGTGAATTTCAAAATAATTCAACGTACATTTCTAGTTTAATTTTCAGACCCATTTATAACATGAGTTCACCTGACGTGAAATGATCAGAGTTGAGTAGACTCATCAAATTAAGGGAGTTTGACACTCTCCAGAGACCCCTCTTTTTTGTAGTTTGAAGAAATCATACATTATGGAAACACATGGTGTGTCTTACATATTAAGCTAAGTCATGGTTGTTTCCTCTGATAGTAAAAAAAACAATGTGAGCCATGATGAAGGTCAGTACTAGAGCTGCAATGATTTTTGCAGTCGATTGAAAGAAAATTAATTGCCAGCTATTTTGATAATCAATTCGTTTCAGTCATTTTTCAAGCAGAAATGTCAATCATTTGCTGGTTCCAGCTTCTTAAATGTGAGGATTTGCTGCTTTTCTTTGTCATTTATGACAGTAAATGAAGAGTCTTTGGGTTTTGGACTGTTGGTTGGGAAAAAGAATCAATCTGAAGACGTCACTTTGGGCTCTGGAAAAATGTGAGGAGCATTTTTCACAATTTTTTGACATTTTATAGACAATAAAAATAATCTGCCGATTAATTGATAATGAAAATAACCGTTAGCTGCAGCCCTACTTCAGTCCCTACCCCCATAAACACCTGTGAAGTTACAGGGTGCAGCCTAATGTAATGTCTTTGTCCCAGCTCTGGTCCAAAAGTGGCTCCAACAGCAGCAGAGTCAGCTGTATGCTACCAATAAAAGCACTGTGTCAAACACAGCCCCATCATTCATTTCAATGGGACCAGCACAGTGTAGCAACATGCCTACACCAACGTAACTGCTTGCCTTTTTTTTTGATACAGTGCGAGGTGTGCTAAAGATGTTAGGAGCATTACAAGAGGGGGATAGAGAAGTAGGCGGGTTTTCTCTGATCTCTTGTCACTGAGCTGGTCGATTCTGACAAGAGATCCACACTACATCTCCTGAGAAGTTAAAGCGTTCACATCAGGAGAATCTCGAGGGACCACCATGACGTGTGAGTCACAGTAATCATTGTAATCATAGAAAGATTATAGAGGTAAAAGAGCAGAGAAACGTGACATGTTTTTTAACAAACCTTTCTCTTGTTTTCCCTTTTCTGTGAGATGTATTCACTGTTTTTACATGTTGCATTTCAAGGACAGTTTTCCACTTCAATGTCCACTTCTCCACTTATTACCTTTTATATATTACAAGTAGCCTACTGATGCCTTCATCTGCCTATTTTGGTTACGTGACCCTCGCCTTGCATGTCGTAGTAGCCCCTTGAAAGACTTGACTCCCTGTTGTCAACCTGTGCTGCCATGTCGGAGCGTTGCCCGGAAGTTACGAGTTTTTCCACTGAAATACATAGAAAAGCATTTCTAGCATTTCACCTCCCTGCACAAATGGACACCAAGTCGTTCTTTCTTATTGTAGGAGTTTGTCTTCTTTAGGAGGTTGTACTGGGCTGGGAAACGTTGATGTTATGGGCCTGTAGAACCCGTTGAGACTTAGTATGCGATATTGGGCCAAACAAATAGACTCAACTGTCTCAGAACCAAGCACACACACATGCACACGCACGCACACACAGACCTCCTAGCTCTTATACAGGACCTGTGGGAGTTTTAAATCAAGGATGTGCTCTTTCCCACTCCCCTCTTTCACATCCCTCAAATTTTCTCACATCATTTTGCAATCTTCTTTCACATTTTCTCTCACTAGTCAATCTTTCACTCCGCCACTCCTACCCCCTCCCCCCTCTCTCTCTCTTTCAAACCTTGACTATAAT
>LKNJ01002119.1:47888-69766 GCA_002120245.1 Maccullochella peelii | reverse complement strand
AGCAGACCTGGCCGGGTGGGGGAGGGGTTCAGCGGGCAGGCGGCGGGGGGAGGGACGGAGGGACTACTTTCTGTTAACGCTGCAAGCTGACTACAAACTACAACTTTATACTGTAAGGTTTAATGTAGAATTTAGGCCTGTATTTATGGATGTTGGCTCGGGGAGTTTCCTCTTGGATTTAAGTGTTGTGTTAATAAACACAGTGGAGTGCAGCTCAAGGCTGGCGGGACCGCCGACATGAATAAATATCTCCATAGCAGCGTCGAAAGAATTATAATGTCCGTTTCAGAGTCCCTGGAGCTGCTGCCTCTGTCCATGGTGCTACTTTCTCTTTCACCCGTCAAAATGTCGGCTGCTATCCTTACAACATTCACAAACACACACACACACAGCCGCCGTTTTGTGTTCACATCGAGATCGTTTGTGCTTAAAACTGTAGTGAAGTTATTCTCTGTCGAGTTAACAATAAATCCAAACACTAACTGCCATATCTGCTCTTCATCAACTCTCCGATCACATACTCCAACGTTCAGCCCCGCCCTCCCTGAGTGCACCCTTCTGCTAATTGGTTCCCCGTCCTGTCCCTCCGCGTTCGCAACTCCTGATTGGCTCGCCCTTCCCGCCCCCTGTCGTCCCTCGCGCACTGAATCAGCAGCTTGGACCAATGGCGGCTCGGCTTGTGTCCAAAGGGCGGGAGGAGGAGGAGGAGGTGGCGGGGGTCAGACTGACAGAAATGGGGGAAAAGAGGCTGGATTTCTGAGAACAAACTGCCACATTTGGCCTCTTTGTGTTTGAAGAGGCAAAAACTACGACTGGGCACATTTGGTTGGAGGCTTCATGTGTATCGACACGTTTGATATTCTCTAATCCCCCACATTCTCCTTGTCTGTCTCACTTAGTTGTGACTGTAGCTGTGGATGCTGCTGCTGCCATTTTTGCTCTTCTTGTTAATGCTGAATCCACAGTAGATTCTGTGGTTATTAGGTTATTTAGAACTGCATTGCTTTTGAAACTAGTGCAAGAATAATCTGAAGTTAGATTAGAAGTTTGTAACCTTCATGCAAATGAATAGGTGTCACATTAATATATAAGAAACAAATGGCACTATTTCATGACATTTTATATACTAAACCAAACAATTAATCTAGAAAATTAATCAGAAATGAAAATGATTCTTAGTTGTAGCCCTATTCACCAAATTATATTAGATTTGGTTGAAATTTGAGGACGAGTAGGAAATCAACGTTTACACTTGCAATGGAAAGAAAAGGGTATTAATCATCTTGCAAGGTAGTGATAATCACAATTTCAGGTTTGGATAAATAATCTCCCTGGCCCCTGGTAATGACTTTACAGACCCTTGGGCCTCAGATTAGGGTTAAAAAGAGTTTGTGAAATGATGTTCATGACATAATTTCTAAGCCTGTGGTTGTTTATATGAATGTGTAGAGGAGTAACAATGGGCCTTGTATAACAGCAAAAGACAGCAATAATAAAAACAGGATTTTTTTAAGGTATCGGCAAGTCAAAGATTACTTTGAGAATGGCATCAAACCAGATTTCCCTTGAGAACCAAATAAAATGCATGCAATAGGGCAGAATGATTTCAGGATTTAATGTTTGGTGACGGCAGAGGAATCTCTGTGTACTCCAGGTGAACAGGAAACAAATATGACTCGTAACGTATAAGGTACAACATGCAACCACTAACTCCTGGCTGTGGAAAGAGCTCTGTGGGACCAATGGTTCATTTTTTTATTACTTTAAAGATTAGAAGCAGGTTATCACAACAACAACAACAATCAACAAACAAATATACAACATGGCGATTGATATCTTGTTAAAGATATTTAAAGCTGTCAGCCCATTGATTGTAAATAAAATTCACCCAAAACATCGACACATGGGGCGATTCTTTTGCTGTTTTTTACCCTCTGGAGTGCTGCCTTTCTTTCTATAGGAAATCCTGAATATTTTAAGTTGCATCAATATGTTGGTTACCTCACTGACTCAGTGTTTATGAAGTACTTTTAGTGTTAACATTATGGAATGCAATATTTCAGTAAAAAAGCAATAAAATGTGTAAATGGAAGTACTTACCTCATCATAGCACATTTTAATAGTGTATTTTAACAAGCAGAATTTCACCAGTATGTTATTCATTACAAACATTATTCAAACTCACACAACTTTATTTTAAATTCTGATGGAGATCCCAAAGTTTCCAAAGATAACAAATATGTGAGGCTGAATTTTGGGGAACAGTGTCTTAAAGATGTCAAGTACTCCAAAATTGCACTTAAACACAGCAGCTGAAAAATGCACTTTGTTACTGGAATATAGGCTGTCTAAAGCACTGCATTATGTTCACTATATGTAAAATTAATATTTTTTTGTTCTTTTTGTTAAATTGATTAATTTATATTTGTATATTTGTGTTGTATGAATACAATTATTATTCTTGCATGGTTATTATAACATATGGTTGGTGTTTTAGTGTTATTTTTTGGCTCCTTGTACTATAAATAAATAAAAAAGAATAAGGAAATCTAGTTTTGACGAAAACTTTCATTTATTTTCTAGCTCTATAATTCTATCATCTTTGTGTAGTTTTATTATAGAGTGAAAATATGAGTTTTTATCAGAAATTATGTGTTCAAGTAGCTGTGGCTCCCCTGGTTCACTGCGCATGCCCGAGAGGGGGGGGGGTTCTGCTCGCTCTGCTCCATCCGGGAACTTCAGAATTACCATTGACAGCCGAAGCGCAACTTTTCCCCAGGCAAAGTGAAATCAAGCCGCGGACTCGGACAAAATATAGTCCCCGTTTTTCAACTTAAAATTATCGAAAGAAAAGCAAACCCGCTTCCCCGTCGGACCCCTCGACGTTCGGCAGTAATCTGGAGAGGACCCGTCCGGGGCCTGAGCTCTTTCTGCCGGGTTTGGGGCACTTTTGAAGACGGGCGGAAAGTGGGTGATGAGTCCTAGCCTGTAAAAGAAGCGAGAACTTGCTTTGCAGCCTGAGTAGTTCTTCTTTCAATTGTTATTGTCGCTTTAAAAAATCTTTAATTCACTTAAACTTCGTCTCGGCCGCGTCGAAAGTGGGAGAAAAGTGATTTTCTGGTCGGAACATGGAACTACAAGGCCTGCAAGAGGCGTTGAAAGTAGAAATCCAATGTCATCAGGTAAATGAAACATCGTGTTATTCTACCCTTATTGGTGTTGTGAGCAAGTGAGAGCAGGAGGGGGAAAATCTGAAGGGATGAGAGGTTAACACTCCGAGGGAATAACTATGCGACATGTCGCTTATAATGTCTGCCGGCGACACAACGTCCACTTCCAAGTCCGATTAAGTGTACTTTTCACAGTACTTTGGCTCGTTGTCGTGGGTCTTTTTCTCCGAGCAACAAGAATTTGGAGTGATAATGCGGTGGTGCTGTGTGGCGATCAGGACGCGACCTGAATATTTATGAGGTGCAAGAAACTGAGTCGCTGTGGCTATCATATCATCACCGCTTTGTTCCTCCCTTACATACTAACTTGAGACACTTTTGTAATTCTCATTTCACTCCTCCGTCGTTTACAAACTAGTTGCACAGATGAAGCAAGACCCACAGGTAAACGTTATATTTTCCTGAAAGCTCCTCAGCTATACGATCTGGGCAGGCGAATTGGGGAGTGTGCGAGAAACTTTATCAGCATAAATCTCTTTTCGGTTAACATCACTAGCTTACTGGTCAGTTAGCAAGCCTGTCCTTTTTAAATTTAGGCTGCTTTAGCTAACCCCTCACCGTGACTTTGCTGGGGGGAGAAATCCCGTCATATGTGGTGTGAAGTTTCATTGTTGTGTCGAGAAATTTTTTTTTTTTTACACTGACAATGTGTGTTTTTGTTCAATTATAGGATGGAGAGCTTAAGAGACAGCTGCACGACAGGCAAACAAGAATAACAGCCCTAAGCGATAAACAAGTAAGCTCCAATATGTTTCGTCTGTGTCGCTTTGAGGAGTGTTTTTCTTTTGCCATTTCTGTGCCCATTGTGGAAGCTTTTCTCCCGGCACAACTAGCCACAACAACACGGTGGATGTAAAAGTGGACCGTTAAAACCCCTTCCTTATTGTGTCCCGATGGGTAGCACGCAGCTAGCTTAACATTCATTCCGGTTCTTGTCTCGGCACTCAAAGTTGTGTGATGTTGAAATATTTTAGCGTCCATTTTGAGTAGGTCGACATGTTTCTGGAGAGTAACGGTGGAGGCTAATAAAAGGAGCAGCTTAGCTAACTATCCGGCTCAGACTTTTTGAAAACATTATTGTTGAAGTTTAGTCGGTTAAACTAACCCCTAATAGCATCCTGGAGTTGCTTTTTAACGTCTTTTACACCGCTAAACATCCCGGTTTTGTTACTTTATACTTAGTCTGGTGGTATTATTTCTTCTCGGTCACATGACCACAGCGGTGCATTTGATTCGCTCACGATTACGCTTTCACTTTTTTACTATCTTTATCGCTAGCAAACGGTGTCCTATGTTAACTTTTGGAGCTAAGTGGGTTTGAAGCTAAGTGGTTAGCCGGGTAGCAGCGGGTCTGGGTGGATGCTGAGAGAGGCAGCAGCGGTGTTCAGCACCGCGGCCAGCTCCTCCGGCTGCTCCGGCTGCTGCTGCACCGCCCCGCCGGTCGGTCCCAGCCCGACAGCAGCGCACACAACTTCCCCACATTAGCAAGACGAACAATTTAAGGAAAATAGGTAGATTTTTAATCAGCCACTCGTTGTCTTGTGTTTTATTTTAATTGTTAGAGGCCTGTTTCCCCCACTGCTCGTCTTTAATCGATCCCATTTCCTGTGGAATGCAGTTTCTAAGCACTTGGAGCAGCGCCTTGATTTGTTGCAGTTACAGTTAAACCCATTAAACTTGCTGTGTGTAAAAAGCCACATAGCAAGACAACAGCAGGACACAGCACCATCCAGTTGTTAATCCAGTTTCTAGTCATGATGCTGGCCTGAATCCTGAATCTAAATCCTTGTTGTTTGTGTATGTATTTTCTTTCCCCTTCTTCTTCTGCTTCTGTCAGTTTGGTAGTGGAAGCTTCCATTTTGAGAGAGAAAGGGGGTGGTTTCTTCCCCCCCTAACATGGAGAGGAAAAAAGTCTGCAGAGTTTCATGCAGGAGGGGGTGGAGGAGGAGGGGGGATGGGCCCCATTCATGCCTAACATTACCATTTTGATTGCTTTGATGCTGTTTTTGGTTTGGAGGGGGGGAGGGGTGGCAGGGAAAAGAGAGACAGAAAGCCCAGTCAGCACTGCACGGCGATGATGTTTTTAATCACAACACACTACACTGATTTCTTTCTATTTCTTTTTTAGCAGCAAAATGTGACCTTTACTTTTCCTCTGCACATGTATGAACCGCTGCTTTTCCCTTAAAACCAAATTAAATTATACATCCGTCCACACAGGACTGCTCCGATACAGATTTAATGGTGATGTCGGCTAAAACTAAAGCACACTTTTGGAGGCTGAGTCAACATTTGCTATACCCCAAAATAAACTCGCCTTGAACTTTAAGCTGCCAAGAGAGCGAGTATTTATCAGTTGGAAGCAGAAATAATTAGATAACTGCACAAGTGTTTATTAGTAGGAGTGAGAAAATGTCTCCTGACTGAAAAAAAGCCTGGAGGTCATTTCATGGTCACAGTTTGAGGCCTGTGGATGGGAGTTCCTTTTTAACAGAGAGGGAGAAAATGTAAGTAAAAGCTTTTAATTTGGAGTCTGGCTTTGAATATGGAGCTCAGTCTGTCTTCAGCGTCCATGTTGTGAATAAGAACAGGTTTTAATAACAGAAAACAGCCAGTGTGTATCGGAGGAGGGGGGGCAGGCGGCTCTCTGGAGTCGACGGATGTAGATGCAAACAAGAAATGATCAGAAAATAAAATTAACTGCAAAATAGATGGGATGCATTTATGAATTTGACTGCAGTTTCACTCTCCTCCTCATATATTGTGATTCAGTATCAAGGTCTCTCTCCACTATAACGTCTGTATCGACTACCTTTATCCTTGATAGCCGTGTTTTTGGCCCTTGAAGAAGAATGGATTCATTGATTCTTTTTCACTCTGCTCCACTTGCTCTCTGTTGCATCATGGAATCAGTTTTTACGGACTTGTCAGCCAGAGAGAAGTTGTTTTGCAGGGGTCTTTATTTATTTCTTAAAGCAGATCATCATCGATCAGGGTGTTTGTAGCTTCTAGAGGAAACTCTTGAGCGGATTTATCTCCTCAATACAGTCGAGTTGAGCATTTCATTCTTATATTTATTCCATTTCTGCAAAATTATTGTTTCTGGTGGAAGCCTTAATTTAACTTGAAACAAAGCTACTTGACTTGAAAGATTTCCAGTGACGGTATTAAAGTCCTTTCAAAGGCAGCATCTGTAACCATGGATACTCCTGCTTCTTACACATGCAGTGTGTTTCCTCTTTAAGTTTCACATAGGGACATCTATACAGGGAGAGTATTTTTGATATATACAGTATGTGTGTGAGCAGCACTAAAGCAAAGAGAACGTGGTGCTCTCTCTGACTGGAGAGGAGTGTGAGTGCAGATGAGTAATGAGGAGGACTCGGTCATAGTAAAACAGATGAAGACTGATGTCGGCATGGAGCTGCTTTTATTTAGTCTGTGAAGAGGAGCTTGGTGTGAGGAATGCAGGTGTCTGATTGGTGCAAGTCACCTGTGACAGCTCCTGTTATTGGCTGACATGGAGGAGAATGCGGGTCAAGAGTCTACTCACAATTTCAAGTTAAATGGTTGTTCTAATGAGAAAGTGTTTCATGGTGGTTGGATATCCAGGACTTTGCTGTGTTTTAAAAGGTCATGACTGACGTTGTGTGTCCCAATTCCATACTGTTTACTGAGGCTGTGAAGTACACACTGTGTGAACTAATATTCTGCCTGTTTAGTATACAGGAAATGAATGCATCAGAAGGTGGTGTCACATTAGACTTTGTTTGATGAATTTCCCCCCAAAAACGATGTAATGTCACCGTTCAGATGTGGTTGATAAATAACATTTCGAGCATCATTTGAGAGCGAAGCTGCAAACCAAGCTGTTGACGGCACACAGCTAGAATAATGACTTCTGCGTTCCCAGTGTTCCTACTGGTAGACGGGGCGAATTCACATGTCAGAACTGAATAAAATGTAACTTGAAGCACGCAGAAATCAGAAAACACAAACTCAAAGTGAAGTGAATAACAACCAGAGCGACTCTTTGCAGGATGGAAGTGCTTCAACAGTAAACAACAACTGTGCAGCGTTTGTGCTTAATGCTTTTATTGCAGCGTCCTTGTCTCCTCACTTTAATTGGGACTATTTTTGGCTCAGTGCACTTTATAGTTACTATTTATGTTGTTGTGTATAGTAGCTCTTTTATTTAATTCTTTTCATGCTTTAATATAGCACTGATGCATTTCATCATATGTGATGAAGCTGATGTTCTTGCATGATTGTTTTTTGGGTTGTATCCACATGGTTTAATGCACGTATTGTCAGTAATGTACACAGTAGATGTTCTTATAGTATGTTATAGTAAGTTACTTATCTGTGCATGTGTTCTTGTTCTTCTGCTGCTGTGACACTTGAATTGCCCTCCGTGTTGACCTCATCTTAACACAAACTGGATTTACGAGTTTGTTATCAGAGCTGCTGCTGCTGTGTAATATTCCACATTTTCTTTCCAGCTGTGAGCAGCTGCTCTGTTATCTTTTGTTGTGTTGCATTGTGGAACAGAAGTCGGTACATTTACATGCACTCAGGAAACCAGGTTACTCTGAGACGTCAGTGAGCGTGCACTGTAGTAACCTGGTGAATGTGAAATCTGTGTTTATATGCAGATTTATGCCCCCGACCTTATTTTAGTGTTTTAGTTTTATTCTGGATTTTACAACTAGTCAAATATTCAGAGAGGCTGCTCATCGCTTTCAGTTTTCTCTTGGATTATTTTGAATGCAAGGATGCATCTCTTCTCCCAACTGTCCCTGTCTGAAGTCTTCGTCATCCTCATCCTCACATGTAAAACAGACGAGTCAGAAACCCGGATAGCTGCATGCACGCCAAGACATCATCTAGCTGGGAGGTTTCTCTTATCCCCTACCCGGACTGCAGAAACCTGGTTTTTAACATTAACCTGGTTACTGAAATGAATGTAAACAGTCCAAAAACACCACACTCAATAATGTAGTAACTTTAATATCCATCCTGGCATTTTGAAGTGTTCTTCAGTTTCGTTTTCCGGTTTGAATGCACTATGCGCTTATTATCGGTATGTAGGGGACGACCCTAAATACACTTAAACATGGCTGAGGGTGACCTGTGAGCTGAACACACCATCTTTATATCATTATATCATGATATAAATATAGTGTACATGATGAATGAATCGGCATCCTAGAGATGTTTAATGCTGATAATAAGCGGCCTGTAGTCTGGTTAACTCTGCACTGTGTCCCTGAATCGTTCCATAATCTGAATTTGTCTCTTCTCCTCGACACCACGTTGTTGCATAATGAACGATCCCTGCTCAGAATTCATTCAGCTGCTTATGGAGGAGCCGGGCTTCATAAAACTGAATGACATGAAACTCAAACAGAGCCGATGGAGAAGCTTCAGTTTGACCTCTGATCAGTCTGTTTACCTGCACTGTAGGAGATTTGGGGTGGGGGACCCATCATTGCTGTGTAGTTCAGGGGTGTGATGTCTCAGCCAACATCACAGATCTATTACAGATATTTTGGGGGGGGTTAGATTTTCTCTGGAAAAAGGCAAATAACTACTGTTGCCATGAGCACTATAGACTGGCACTAGGATCTGCTGATGGTGTGTAATAAAGTGATTTGCATTTAATTTACAAACTCCATTTGGTTTGGAGTCCCAGCGCCTCAGATCTGCTGTGTGCTAGTTGGATTAAACACTGATTCAGGTGCAACATATAAACACAGAGCTGAAGTACTGGTTTTTTGGGCCTCAAGGTCTGGTGATGAAGCTTAAAGTGCTGCACACTCGCAAACACAGTGATATGAGCACAAACCAGCTACTGTGCAGTGAGCCTGCAGCTTTCAGGGCCCCTGGAGTTCTTTGGGGGCCAGGCCAGTAGCTTGGTCAGTAATCCAGCATTGGTTGATAGCTGATTGTTTTTATTTTTTAGTGAGTAACATATGTAGTTTATGGTGTAAAACAATAAGTTTTATTCTCAACATGTAGTGAAGCAGGCTTCAGAGGTAGGTACCTGAGTAAAGTCCAGTAACAAAGTGTGTCTTTGCAGGTTTCTGCAGGTCTGAAAAAGCTTTGAATTCAGTTCAGAAGGTATTAAAAGGCCTTACATTGAATTTACAGAAGTGTTAAATCCCGTCTCGTGGCTGCTGCAGGCTGTAATGTTGGTTATAAAATGTTTCTGTGTGCGATTACAGGCTGTCAGGAGACGCTCTACACCTCTAAACTAAAAGGGGGATTGTTGTGACAGCTGATTGTGCTGCAGGAGGCTCTTCAGTCCTCAAACACAGTCACTACTGCAGCAGCAGGAAGCTCATCTACTCAGAACGGACAAGTGTTGGTTTTTAGCAGCAACTTAAATGAACTTAATGAATCTTAAATCCATTTTCTGCTGCTTGTCCAGATAATATTAATAATATCATTACTTACTGCTGGGAAGTACTGAAAACGTGATATCATTTGCTTCCTGTGATTGTGAAACAGATATTAGATTGGGTTCTATGTGGTATTTTAAAAAGGTCTTGCAGTAAGTGTAGACTTGAACCCTGCTATCTGTCCTCTTACAGCTCTGCAGGTGACATTAAAGCTGCTGTAACATGTACAGGAACTGTTTCCAGTCCAGCTAAAAGCCATTTAAAGACAACACTGTCTCTTTTTTCTGCACTAATTTCCTTTTTGCACACACATTAGTCAGCGAGGGTCAGCGGTCGGCCCGCGCTGCTAAAACTGTACTGTGTCATACATCAGCTCTGCTCAGTAATTGGACATTTGAGAGGCTGGAGAAGCTGTTGTTCGTCTCTGATGGGAGGCAGCGAGCCCAGACGCTCCATCCATCCCCCCCATCCATCCTCAGCCTCCTCCTGCTGGGCCGGGTAAAGATTTCAGGGGGTGGTGGTCACATTTGACCATGTATAGACAGAGGACAAGCTCTTTCCTCTCTGCGGTCGTACGGAGGCCGGCGAGCAGGAAACTTTCCCAGCAACTCAAAGCAAACTCGGGCTAATCCCACGACGGCTCATTACAGGCTCCTGCAGGGCTGATTAAACCAGGGGAAGGTTTAGGGATTTCTGCTGGACTAACTCGTGGTTTTACAGAGCATATTGGTGTAAAGGACCAGGGTTCCCTCCAGGCTCACAAGCAGCTTTTCTTTTGGAGGCCGATCTATATGTTTTAACAACTTTCTCCCTGAATCTCTCTTCCCTTTCTTTCTTCTTTTGTCTCTGAGACTGAAGGAAACTTTAACTGGATAATTACTGTACCTCCATGGCCTGATGGCAAAATACACACACTTCTTCTTCTGTGTTTTTCAGAGTGCAGCATGTTAAACCTAGAAAGGCTATCTAGAACGTGTATTAAAAGTGTACGGATGCCCCACAATGCAACCCACAGCAGCAAGGTAAAGGACTCCGTATGCTTCAAGCTAACTAGGTCAGCTAACGTGTCTCATGCCTGCTTTCACACCTGGCCAGCTGGGCAGTATTACTTTATTATTATCACTAACACTGAATAACTTCCCAGAGCTGAACGTGATTTATTCAGATTGCTGGTTTTTTCTGACTGATAATCTGTTGAGCAACCAATTGCTTAACCAACTGATCGTTTCAGCTCTACTTTTAATTATTCTTAGCAGTTTGAGGACTTTCTCGTCCACGTTGGCTTAACAGTAGAGCTTGACAGTTAACTCCTGACCTTGGTCAGAAAGACGAATAAGAGGACCTTGAGTGGGGATTTTCCATCAGTGAGCTGTCAAGCTCAACTTTTGAGACAAGAAGTCCTAAAACTGCTCAGAGTAATGGGAAGTTTGAATGTCTGCAGCTCCATAACAACCAAGCAAACTGCACCCTCTGAAGACTGTGTGGTGCGGCTGAAAGTGAGTAAGAGGACCTTGAGTGGAGATTTTGTCTATTTCCAAGGTCGAGAGTTAACTGTCATCAGAGTAAATTTGAGATGGTGCGTCTGAAGAATAATGCTTCCATTTCATATCCTACACCTTTTTATTTTGAAGTTTTTAGAGGCAGCTGTCATCACGTAAACACTTCCTGTAGTCCTCTGATTGGTTGATGTAAACACTTCCTGTAGTCCTCTGATTGGTTGATGTAAACACTTCCTGTAGTCCTCTGATTGGTTGAACACCCATCTGTTTGAGCTGAATTGCTGTGGATGTTTTTCAGACTTTAATCTTGTAGAGAAAATTGTGGCATTACAGGTTTAGATCCTCACAGTATAGTAAGACAAATGGAGGGGTGTGTGTGTGTGTGTGTGTGTGTGTGTGTGTGTGGTGATGTTAGTGTGTGTGTGTTCACTCAGATATCTCTACCACGAAGCAGCAGATCCCGGTTCAGTCTCGGGACTATAAATCGTCCCTCTTTTGTCCCCGTGCTCTTGAGGCTGCAGCCAATCGCCCCTTTTTTTTTTGTTTGCAGACTTTTTAATCATTACTGGAAGGCACGCTCTGCTTTAATTAAGAGCAACATGGCAGGAAACCCTGTGATGACTCTTCCTGGGGGGGGGGGCTCGGTCTGTCTGTCTACCAGCTTTACTTTTCCCTCTGTTACCACATACCTTCACGCCTGATGGCTCCTCTCTAAACAGAGGCCATTAACTGCAGCATGTTTCTGGGGTTAAAAAGGTCGTTCCTGCTTCAGATGAGGTTAAAACTGTGGAGCCTTCTAGCAGCTTCACCAGGGCGTCTGCATCAATGTTTTAATCCACGTTACCTTCAATCCAATTGTGATGGTTTCCTGGAGTGAGTCTGGAACTGCCTGGCAGGAAGCATGGGAGTTAGGAAAACTTGAAAGGAGCAGTCTGACATTTTAGGAAATCCTCATGTTTGGTATTTTAGAGACGAGAAGATGGATGTCGGTTTTGTCTCAGTGATCGGTCTATTTCTGTTTTATTTTTTTTGTTTTTTTGATCGCTGTTAAGGTACCGCCAGTCAAACTCAACACGTCCTGCACTTCACATTAAAAGACTTCCAGCGACTCAAAGGCCACAATCCCTCCTGTTCCTTTTCTGACTTTTAGTTTTAAACATCTGCAGGAAATATGTTGTTTCATTGATGGTAACTTAACAGCAATTAAAAGGCCCAGGTTTGTATCATCCTGCAGTCGTGGATCCGTACGACGGCTTCCTATTACCGAGTCATTTCCAGAGAGTCACAGAAAAGTGCTGATGTAGCTCGGCTGGCAGGCAGAGGGAGCAGACAGGCTGCGATGAATTAACCCACGTTGACTGCCATGCTGCTGCTGCTGCTCTGAAACACTCTGTCATCTCTGTGCACACAGCAACACAGTGTAATGTAAAGACGGAGCAGCGGTAACTCACTTTCTACAGAAAATACTCAAATCGGTACATAACTCACGCGTTTATCAGAGGCCTGCCAAACCAGTATATAACATTTCTTTCTTACATTGGATCACTTCTATTTTTCATTCTATTCACATCAGTAAGTCCTCACGGGATTGTTTTGGACGTCCTAGAAATACTGTCATCTGTTAGCAGATCTGCTAGTTTTATTTCACATGTAACGTTTTAGTTTTCATCAACACAAACCGGCTCTATTCTTTTAAATATTTCAGCTCTTCGTCCTATTAAAATGAGCTCCTGCAGTTACCCAGTTTTATGGGTCGCAGTTCAACAGACATGAAATGAAAAGCGAGTCGCTTCTTCTGTATGTTAAACTTCGATGATTTAAGTGTCGGTTTCTCTTGAAATGGCCTGAAAAAGCTGGTGGAATATTTAGTGCTGACTTTGTTTTCTCCGGTAGGTTCAAGCTAAATTATATAATACAACCATTATTTTCATGACCGATTAATCTGCTGATTATTTTCTCAGCAAGAGCCCTAAAATGATGTCTTCAGATGTCTTGTTTTGTCTAAAACTCGAAGATATTCAGTTTACAAAGATACAAAACAGACAAAAGCAGCAAATCCTCACATTTGAGGCTACAATCACAGAAAATGTGGCATTTTTGCTTTGCTTTATTAGTAATAAATGATTTTTGTTGTGGACATTCAGGTCCGAAATCTGAAATATCTAAGTTATGTGTTATTGGTTTAACAGACAAATCTCAACACAAACTTTACTTCAAGCTTTCAGCCGCGTCTGGTGGCTGGAGATGCTGATGTTGTGTTGTCCCTCGCAGACATGAGCAGGTGACTAAATGTGCATTAACCCTTGCCTGGGCCGAGCTGCATGATACAGTAATTAAAAACTTCTTTGTCATCATTATCATCGTTTTTGTATTCCAAACTAGTAGTCAGAAAATGCATAACGAACATATCTACGTATCCCATCATGCAGTGAGGGCGCTCCAGGGTTGTGACGTAGATCATGAGATCAGAGGGGGTGAAGGTTTCAGTCTTCCTCGGAGGAGGAGGAGGAGGAGGCTCATTCAGCAGCACAGTGACAGTGTGTGGAAACACCAGCAGGTCCACAGAAAGAAGAAAAAAGACATTTCATCACTTCCGCACACTCTTTGTGTTGGGAGCCCCCCCCCGGGGAAATAATAATAAATAATGAGTGAGTTTGGTTTGGAAAGACGCAGGTTAGTGATATCGATAGAGAGACTGACTGTGAGCACGAGGCAAATCTTCATACCGTACTGCAACTGCTGCCAGGAAACGCTTGTATACTTTATACTGCATGTTGAGTCTCGTCTGCCCACTGCGACTCCTCACATGTGATCGCAGCCTGTAGGACTTTTACTTCCTGTTAGGGTTGTTTATCGAACCTCAGCACTTGTTTGTGCCCAAAATGTGTCCATACTACTAATGTAAAGTATTAAAAGTTCCTGCTCAGATTTATAATCTTATACATAGACTATGTATAGACTGTATTTAATGTAGGTAAAAAGTGTTATTTATTTTTGAATTTATTCCAACTTACAACTTGATCTCATAGTATAATAGCTTTTTCCTGACTTACTGTAGTCTCATGTTACATTTGTCTCATTAAATAATGATTTTATCTCATGACATTTCAACCATTTCTCATAATTAATGAATTATAATAATTCCGTGTGAATTATGACTTTTGTTATCTCATGATATTACCTCTTCTAATAAAACTACAGTGTTATTGTGATTTCTTGTAAAATTAAAAATCTCCTGATATTTGATTTTCACTTTTCACTCATAATTTTCACTCATAATTTCAACTTAATCTGTGTGAATTATGTCTCTTTTTTTGGAAAAATACGATTTAAGTCTCATAAATGTCTTTTTCTAGTAAAACTACAACTTTATTGTTATGACATGAGTTTTTCTTAAATAATTATGATTTTATTCTCATAAATTATGACTTTTTCTTTTAATAAAGTTACTTCTTTCCTGGAAAATAACTTTATTCGTATAATATTACGACTTTATCTCAATAATATTTCCTCGTAAAATTAGGACTTTATTTGTGATATTTTAACTTATTCTTGTAAAATTACATCTTTGGTCTTTTGTACGACCTTTTTCTTGTAATATTATGATGTTTTGGAAAATATGACTTTAATCTGATGATCTTTTTCATAAATGTGCATCTTATCTTATATTGATCGTATAATTAACTTTATTTGATATGTTTCCGTCACATTCGCTCTAATACTCCTTCCTCACAGACCAGACTCTGTGTACAGTTTATTCTTTTTAACAGGCGTGTCTACCCTGAGAGGAAGCGTAACATCAGGTGTAGAAGAAAAGCCATGGCTTCATTAGTAAAGAAGAAGCCTGGGAACGCCTCCTTCTCTTCTTCTGTGGTGGGTTTTGAAGGCGGCAGGTGGAAACATGCTTCAGGGACTGACGGAGTCTTGTAGTGGAGTGCTGCAGAGCTCGGATTATCCTGCTCAAAAAGCCATGAAAATTGCTGTAATAATTCAGAAATTGCCTCCCTGCATCGTGCGCAGAGCCTCTTCTTCTGTTTGAAGTTGTATGTTTGTGCTGCGCCGACAGAGCGCCACAGTGGCTGCTGGGTAATTTGCATGTTTTGTTTATGTCTCCTGGCCTTTGCGCCGACGGTGTTTGCAGCACAAGTCCGTATCATTGCTCAATTTCACGCAGTCCTGCAGTTAATTGTTGCAGTTTCATGGACATCAGTGTGTGTTTTCACTGGCGGTGGACGCAGCACTGTTTACCATCCATACACACCGCGTTAGTGGGTGGAAAGTTACACTCAATTATATGGGCAGATTTGGTATTTACAAAGTTCAGCCTGATCCTAGACCAGGGGAGGATCTGGAGGTGTGAGTTCAGATGGATTCAAAGATAAATCAGAGCTACAGGTTGAGATACTAATTGATCGCAGTGTAATATTTTATTGGCCAGTTAAAGTAATGAGGAGGAATAACACATTTACGATTCTCTGTTGTATAAATAGAAAAGGAGCCCTGTTCTCAGTTCAGTGTGTGTCAAACCATTCACTCCCGATCTTAGTCCACTGCAGTTCAGCTCACTGTTTCTAAACGACCTCCAACCTACTTTGACATTTCTATACATTTCTATATTTGGCATATCTCAGTCTCCATTACAGACTTTGTCCACCAGAGACAAAGTTTATTTTCAGTGTAAAATGTCGCCCTCAGTATGCATCTGGGTATAATATTGGTACCTGAACGTGAGTTGTGTTTATCTGTTGTTTTAAACCGCACCATATAGTAATTCTTGTTGGTGTTATGTTCTTTATTAGTTAACAGAAGTGTGAATGTCTTTGTGTCCGTGCAGACGGAGACAGACGGCAGTATATGTGGAGCACACGGCAGCTTGTGGAGGTCAGTTGCTCTCTGCTGTCAGATGTGAATGGCTTCAGTCAGTCTGCTGCACAGCCGGCGTAGTGATGAGCTGCAGGGACAGAAGCTGCACCCGTGTGCTTCCTCTCTCATCCGCAGGCCTCACCCTTAATGAACTTCCTCACATGTTCTCACCCCGGTATCGTAGCAACGCGTTTTATCACCGTCTGGTCACCTGGGCCTCAGCTTTGTGTGCAAATGACTGGTTGGTACAAGAATAGAAGTACAGGAACAGCCGTTGTCTTCTTCTCAGGCCTTCAGAATAAAAGCCAATAGATCCTTTGAGTTTTTATTTGAGGGTTATGGCTTTAGAGAAGTTGACAGAAGTGTGTTTCTGTTTGTTGTCAGGCGGGTCATTGTCATGCACATGGTTCATATTCAGTCCTTTTCCTCTTCCTCCGCCCACTCGCATCGTCCACGTCTCAGCTGCCCAGCTGACTGACACGATGAATAACGTCCTGCTGATGAGACTCGAGCAAATTCCTTGACATGGAAGTGCCTCGTGTACGTGCGCTCTTTCACGCATAACAGATTACAGCTCAGCTCGGGTTTGAGTCACCACTTATCTGTCAATCGGCGGACAATATGGACCGAGCGCCTCTTTTCATTCAAGAAACCAGAGCAAAAGACGTTGTTAACCTCTTCAACTCTGCTTTGCACTTTCATTTTCTCTTGAATAGTGTTAAATTAGAAAATAAATGTGTATGCCACATATTGTATCTGCATGCTGCAGCGCTTCATTGAAGATTTTTACAATAAGTGAAATATTCAGCAGACTCCATGTTTCATAATGGAAATATTCTTCTTGTCTTTTGTGTAATTTTATCCACATTTCCCCCCAAAACTGACAGATTTGGTATCTTCGTAAACTAGAATTTCAAATAAAGTTCTGTGATGTTGAACAATGTTTGGACAAACGATTTCTAAAGGTGTAAGTGCTCATGGCAACACTATGTGTAAACCCTGACTCCACTGACATTTTTCAGTATTTTGTAACATTTTATGGACTAAATGATTATTCGATTAATTGAGGAGGAAAAAAAGATGATCTGTTGTGTCAGATTTATTATATCGGTCTATTATAAACATTGAGACCAGCTGGTGAAGTCTAAAGTATTTTGGTCCTGGACGGCCTCCGTACCTCTTGAAGCAGCAGTTGATCACCAATTGATCGGTGTAGCTCTTTGTGACAGATCTTCATGAGCATTAAAACCCTCCCCCCCCAAGAAACCCCGCAGAGGCTCGATGAACTCACCTTGAACGCTGTAATTTAAAGGACATTTCTGACTTTTTCCTCAGAGATTAGAATCGGTTTCTTGTTGGAGCATTTTCCCTTCCTGTAAAGGGCACAGCATTAGGAAAGGCAGCCGTATTGACTTTTTCCTTGATAAGGTTTTCCAGCTCGTCTCTGTGTTGATAACCGAGTGGAGCGGCGGGCTGAGGCTTCGGTCAGCAGCTTACCGGCTGACAACGCTGCTGTGCACAGTCAGCAGCGGGACTCGGCCAGGAAGACCCACTTTATCATCAAACGCTGAGCCGCAGCATCTCAACCCCGCTTTATGGCAGATTATTTTGACAGTTACTACGACAGCAGCATCTGAAATGTCTTCATGCAAGATTTCAACAAGGAGATGTTGTCCTTAAAACTTCACGAGGGACAAAACTTTCTACCTTTTTTAAAGCTGCATTTTGAAAGACTTTTATCTAAAAACAGCAGTCTAATCTGCTTAAAGTGGAAACGTTTTAAAATACATGCCTCATGAGGGTTTTTCTTTGACGACCTTTTGTTCTGAAACCTCCACTATAAACTAGGCGGGTTGGTAAACATGCACGTCCGAATCATCCCTTAGAAAATGTTGATGTAGTGAATATTTGTCTTGTTTAAAGGCCTGTTGTTGTATAACTGCAGTGGAGTGTATTATCCCACTTTTTTCCTCTTCACCTGCCACAGATTTCTCTTAAGGCACTTTATTCTTTGGCACTGTCTTTGTCACCATTGGTTGACAAGCGTATGGTACTCTGACAAGCAGGAGAAGTTGCAGCCCTGTGATCGGCCCAAATCAGATCCATTTTCCTTTTTCATTTGAATCCTGTTTTCACTTTCAAATGGTTTGTATTTGCCAAAAAGGCAAACACCTGTGCGTCATAGGTAGCCTGATAATCGGACTAAATTTCTATTTTGTTTTGCGTTGATACAAAACGGTAACTTAACAGTGATTGGGGGGGGAACGGCAAAGTAGAAGCGACTGGAAATAATCAGTGAATGGAAACATTATTGATAGTTGGCCAGGCTATTATCTGAGACCACCTTAAACTCATCTCATGACAACTACACGATGCATTTGAATTTCTGTAAACGTCTGAAACCAAACTTGACCTTCAAAATGAAATCTGTTTCCCACCGAGCGATGACCCCCACGACCAGGAAGTGAGGTGTCTTTGATCAGTTAAAGGGAAGCATGCATGGACAGGGGGACGCCCTGCACACATCTGATTCAATTAACCCACAGACTGACAGGATGATGGGCTGTAGCAGCCTGCTAACCCACTTCACCTGCATCTGTCAGACTGAGAGAGGCGCTTTAGTGTAAACACAGGAGCTCCACTGTCTCTACCCGACGGTGTTGCATTGAATTTTCGTCACGTTGGCATTCCTGCAGCTGCTTTTCCACAACGGCAGGAAAATGTGTTTCTTACGTGGAAGACGTGTTGGGAGGTTTGAGGTTTGCCCAAACTGTCGCCTGCAGAAGTTCATCCAGCACTTCACTGTGGCTGCAGATGTTCTGTCTTCCTCTTCTGCAGCATCTAAAACTGAACACCATATTTAAAATGAAACCTGAATAATGTCTGAATGCAGATGTGCTGACACCATTGTCAGGTTCAGGTTTAGATCTGGTTCCTCGTTGTCAAAATACACCCAAAAACACCAACTCTAAGAAATCAACAGTAGTGGAAGAAGTATTACTTAACTAAAAGTAGTAATACTACAGTGCAGAAATACTCTGTTACAAGTAAAAGTACTCATTATGCATTCTGGCCCATTTCAGAATAATATATATTATATTATTATTGATGCATTTATGTGTTCATCACTTTAATGTTGCAGCTGGTAAAGCTGGAGCTCATTTTAATGACTTTATGTACTGCTGGGTAGATTAATCAATAATAATATATCATCATTTATTAGGTGATTTATATTTTGTGTTCATCTGAATCTGCAAAGTAACTAACTGTCAAAATATGTCAATATCAAAATGTAGTGGAGTGAAAAGTACAATATTTTCCTCCAAATTGTGGTAAAGTAGTAGTAACATAAAATGGAAATATTCAAGTAAAGTACAAGTACCTCAAAACTGCACTTAACTGCAGTAGTTAAGTAAATGTACTTAGTTACTTTTCATCACTGGAAGTCAAATCAAGTCTTTTCTTTCTCTGTTCTCTTGTTTCTTTCAGCAAAGAACGACGTTAAAAACATTCAGCTAGCAGCTTCTCATTAGCCGGTGCTAACCGTAGCTTTAGCATCAGAATATAGTAACTTTAATCATATATAAGTCAGGTGACAATAAAATGTCTGTTAGATAGGCAAAGTGCTCTCTGCCAGCCGGCGTCTGAAGTAAAAGAAGCATCACTCTGCGAAAGGAATCTGATTCAATCAATAAAAGCCGATCGAGTGTAGTATTACTAGTTTGTGTAGCTCGCTCAGTTTCGCTCTTTCTGAGAAGTGAAATGTGCCTACGGGTTGACTCTCCATATGAGATCAATGAGTGTCTGCAGCACTTGATATTGGGCTTTAAAGAGTTAAACAGCGATTGATTTCTCAGCTCCCACGCCAGTTTGGCCTGAAGCTTTGCCAGTTTTCAGTTTTGCATTAACACACCGTTAAGACAGCAGCAAAGCATATCAAGCTTTCAGTTTTTATGGAAGATGATTATGATGGAAGTTAAAACATTTGTCATTATAAAAGTAAATATGTAAAATCAGCAGGTGGAGTAGAAGGTCGTAAAACGTTCAAAATGGCGCTTTTCTGTCTGCGTCTGGTGACACTCTGCTCAGCTTATTGGCTTCAGACGGAGAGCGTTCTGCTGTTAGTCATGAGTTTATACTTCCTGTGGCATATTTTCACGTTGTTCATCAGTAACTCGTTGTTGCTGCCCATCTTGGCCAGGATGCTCTTCTGTGGTTTGTAGTAGTGTTTTGGTCATAAAACCTCTTTTTTTCTGCTTTGAACGCCCCCTTTTCTGTTCCCTCCAATATATAAAGTGAAGAGTTGTAGTTGTTTGTTAGCATCAGACTCACTGCAGAGCCAGATTCAGGCGGCGGCGGCTGTTATTGTTGGAGAGGAGAGTCAACAGCTCGAACTGGCACAGGCCCGGAGAAGTCGGGAGTTGAAAGTGAGTTTCTGAGCTCCCCAGTCTCCTGCTTTTGTGTTAACTGGGCTCTTCTGTAATCTTTTATTCATCCTCTGAACTGAAGAGGTCTTCCTGATTAAACATTGAGCGCTTCAGTTTGTGGAGTTTACAGGCAGGAACGAAGAAGAAGAAGAAGAAGAAGAAGAAGTGGTGGCATGTTGTTGCTGTTTTGGCTGCCAGGCGTCGACTCCTGTCACCACCGGATCACATCTCTTCTCCCTCCGCCGGGATTAGTCGATCAGGGACCAGACAACTCTGCTCACCAGCACAGGCCTGTCGTCAGTCAGAGCTGCCGGCCCCTCCTCAGCATCCTGACCCCTGATTGGCTCAGATGGCTCTGTTAAATGGGTAATTATGGAAAGGCCGTGGGCTGCCGTCCATGAATAATGTTGAATGACTGCTCGCTGCAAATTATTAATTGTTTTACTTGATCTGTTGAACCCGTGTGAACTAACTCACAGCGTATCAATTACGACGATGTTCTAAGTGTTTGCAGCAGAAATCCAATCAGTCTTCAGTGGCAGCGCAACAACATCCCCTCGCACTGTAACCAGCGACATGGAGGGACCCGGTTCATATTCACTGGTATCTGACCTCCCGTGTTCTTCCAAAACTATCTGATGGTTTTGGCTTCTCCATCTTGTTTAGAGACGACGAAGGCGATGCGCCATAAAATCAGTGTGTCCCCAGACTTTATTATTATTTATCATCATATAGTTTGTTTTTCCTTTTTAATGAACTTGACACAGATGTGTGTGCAGACAGTGACTGGAAACCTGGATATGCTGTTTACATGCTGTGGACAGTAAAGCGCCCCGTATTTAAAACCTGGTCTTTTAGCAGATCATTCAATGCACACTTTAAGTCTTTATGGATCTGTGTTGGTAGTTAAAACCATCCAGACCGCGGGGAACAAACACAGGAGCTACCAAACCTCTAGAAGCTGAACATAATGAGCCTGTTGGGTCAAAACAAATGGAGTTTGAAGTTTTCAAGGATTTATTACACTTCTGGACGGCCAGACTGCTTTGAAAGTAGGGAGACGCCACATTTTTAGCCACATTAGCGGTGTGGTGTGGTGATGTTTGACGATCCAGAGAGAAGTTTGGTACGGACCACTTTTTAAATGTGTTTTTTTTTTTTTTGTGACTGTGTGGATGTTTTCACATGTCAGATGATGCATAATGCTTGTTTAGAGTGCGTTCTCTAGCGCCACATAGTGGAAACAGGAATTGATAGAAAACGTGCATAACGTCATGTCTGCCGACAGTCGTGACAGTCCATCGGTGTCCCGCCAGCACCCCCGACGTGCGGGAAGGTGCGAGGGCCTGTTCATCGCTGCTTGCAGCTTTAATTGCGGTTTTGTTTCCTCTCCCTCCGTCTCGTGTGTGTGTGTGTGTGTGTGTGTGTGTGTGTGTGTGTGTGTGTGTGTGTGAG